>APFE030299919.1:112999-185485 GCA_000404065.3 Pinus taeda
GGCACTCAAGATTTTTAAAAACTTACCACAGGGTTAAGAAGGATTTTTTTTGGGATGGCCTTAAATCAGATATTCAAAAGTTTGTGGTAGAATGTTTGGTTTGCCGACAAAATAAAGTTGAAACAATTAAGACACCGGGTCTATTACAGCCTTTATCCATTCCAAGCCAATGTTGGGAGGAGGTTTCAATGGATTTTATCACAGGTTTACCCAAGTTTGAGGGAAAGAGTGTCATCATGGTGGTAGTTGAAAAAATTACCAAGTATGCACACTTTTGTGCATTATCACATCCATTTAAAGCTAGTGCACTTTCTACTGCATTTATGGAAACAATTCAAAAGCTACATGGAAACCCAAAGATTATTGTAAGTGATAGAGATCCCATTTTCACTGGAAATTTTTGGACAAAATTATTTTCTTGTCTTGGTACTCAGTTAGCTCATAGCTCATCTTATCATCCTCAATCTTATGGGCAAACTGAGATAGTAAACAAATGTTTGGAAGGATATCTTCGTTGCTTTGTATCTGATAAACAAACACAATGGGTCAAATGGTTGCCTCTGGCTGAATGGTGTATAACACTTCCTTCCATACAACAACAAAAATGACCCCATTTATGGCACTTTATGGGTATCAGCCACCATCCATCACATCATATTTAAGAGAAAATTCTAAGGTTCAGGCAGTGGAACATCACATCGAACATCAACAACAAGTCCTCCAACTCTTTAAGGATAACCTCGTGTTGGCATAGAATAGAATGAAACAACATGCAGATCAACATCGCAGTGAAAGAAGATATAATTGTGTAGGTTGATTGGGTATTCTACGGCTACAACCATATAAGCAAATGTCCCTCAAGCAAGCTAAGAAGGATAATAAATTATCACCAAAGTATTATGGTCCGTACGAGGTGTTGCAAAAGATTGGTACTATGCATACAAATTGGAGCTTCCTGCAGCTTCTCGATTGCACCCAGTTTTCCATGTTTCATGTTTAAAGAAGGTTATAGGCGACAAGCTCCCAGTTCAAACAATATTGCCAGAACTTGAAGAGGAAGGAAAAATTATACTGGAACCGGAAGCAGTCACAGAAACAAGAACTCGACAGTTACGAAATCGTTCAATTTCAGGGTATCTTATCAAGTGGAAGAACTTATCCGCTGAAGATTCCACATGGGAGGATGAGAATTTTATGCAGAAGTATCCAGAACTACTCAAGCGTTGAGGACAACACTTTTTTGAAGGAGAGGGGCATGTTGAGTCCCTATAATACTAGTGATTACCCCATTACTATTGTAGTTATACCCCTTATTAATATTGTTGTGCCCCTATTGCCCCCATATTGTTATTACTGTGCCCCCCATAGAATCCCTCTATTGTTATTTTTGTGCCTTTATATTATTATGTTAGGTCGGCTTGGTTATATTGTGACCCCTTAGACTCCTATATATAGAAAGGAGGTTTTGTCATTTGAATCATCCAAGAATTGTTCATTTATGTAATGTAAAGGAGGTTGCCCCCTCGAAGAGGCTGAATTATAAGGCGTTGATCTATCTTTTCTTGAGCTGGTTTCATAACAGAAACTCAGACAGATCAATCCCCTCCTACTCCCATCCATTGAGAAGGAAGTGAAGAAGTTACTTCAGGCTAAGATCATTGTACCACTGAGGTACTCAAAATGGGTTGAAAATATGGTTACTTTTAGGAAGAAGAATGGAGAAATAAGACTATGCGTACATTTTAGGAACCTCAATAGAGCTTCTTTGAAGGACAACTACACATTGCCTAAAATGGATCATATTTTGCAGAAGGTAGTTGGCTGTATATCTATGATGGACAACTTTTCAAGGTATACAGATAGCAGTGCATCCTGATGATTAGAAGAAGACTACATTCACTACATCTTGGGGGACTTTCATGTACACAAGGATGCCATCTGACCTTATAAATGTAGAAGAAAATTTCTAGAGGGAAATTGACATAACATTTGTGGGATAGAAGGACAAATTTGTGGTGGTTTATCTGGATGATATCATTTTTTTTCTCCGAAACATATGAGGAGCACATTGAATGTTTGAAACTCACCTTTGAGAAAATTAGGAAGTATGGGATGTCTCTATATCCCAAGAAATTCCAGTTCGCTTTGAGCGAAGGAAAGTTGTTGGGGCACATCGTAGCACATGAAGGGGTAAAGATTGATCCTAAGTGGCTGGAGGCCATTAGTCATATTTCCATACCAAGGAATAAAAAGGAGGTCTAAGTCTTCTTGGGGAGGATTAATTTCTTGAGGATATTTGTGCCTAACTATGCAAAAATAGTGAAAGGCATTACGGAGATGTTGAGGAAGGAGAACAAAGTAAAGTGGAGCCTAGATTCCCAAGAATCCTTCTCTAGAATCAAGATAGATTTTGCAGAGGCTCCAGTGTTAGTCATCTCAGACTATTCAATGCCATTTTATATCTTTTCTTTTGCCTCCCCCATACTGTAGTCATTGTGTTACTATAGAAAAATAAGGAAGTCCATGAGTAGCCTATAGATTTCTTCAGCCAGGTGTTGTGGGCTGCTGAACTAAAATATAATATTTTGGAAAAACAAGCATATGATCTAGTCAAAGATTTGAAGGCTTTTAGAGTTTATGTTTTACACTCAAACATTGTGGCTTACGTCCCTACAAGAGATATTAAGGACATCTTGGTGCAAGGGGATAGTGATGGTAAAAGGGGTAAGTGGATTGCAAGAATCCAAGAGTATGACATGGAGGTAAATCCCACTAAACTCATTAAAGGACAAGGTTTTGCCAAAATCCTATTAGAGTCTAACTGCTAGACGTTGGGGATCAACCTTTTAATAGAAGAAGATGAAGAGGGACATAACCCATGATCAAGACTTTAGTCCAAAGGATTCATATCAAATATGAAACCTATGCCTGGTATCAGAATGACATCCACTATCTCCTATTTTTGAGGTGCCCAACAAAGATCGAAAAATCCAAGTATAGAGCGTTGAGGGCTCATCCTCGAAAGTTCATTATATCCAATGGGCAACTGTACTAGAAAGACCTAGTGGGAATGATATTGTTGTGTTTAGTTGAGATAGAAACTCAAAGAGTGATGGATGCGTTCCATAGTGGCATTTGTGGGGGCCACTACAACTGGAAGACAATTGTGCATAAGATATTGAAAGCATGGTTCTATTGGCCCGTACTATTTGGAGATGTTCACTCTTATGTTAGGTCCTGTGAACAGTGTCAAGTGTTTGCTGAAAATAAAAAAATTAGCTCCACTCCCCTCGATCCCTGTTTGTATAGAGGAACCGTTCAGGCAATGGGGACTAGACTTCATTGCAGATATAAACCAACACAAGTGGATACTCACTGCCACAAATTGTTTCACCAAGTGTGTAGAAGCAATCCCAGCCAGGAACACAACTAACACTGTGGTAATGAAAATTTTGGAGGAGAATATCTTGGCTAGGTTTGGATGTCCTGTGAAGATTGTGACTGATAACACCTAGGATTTTAATTCTGCAAAATTTAGCACCTTTTATCATAAATTTAACATCATAGTTGGCCACTCTACTACCTACTACCCTCAAGGAAATGGGTTGGCTAAATCTTCCAACAAAATGATGGTGAGAATCATGAAGAAGACAATTGCAAAAATCCATAGGAACTGGGATTCTCAATAAAAATATGCATTATAGGAAAATAGGGTCACAAATAAAATATCCACGGGTAAATTGCCTTTCGAGTTGGTCTATGGAAAAGAATATGTATTCCCTATACAACTTGTTATGCCTATTGCTAAGATGCTACAAGCTGTGGAAGAAGAACCCAACTCCCCGAATAGAAAGATAAATCAATTAGTGGAGCTCCAGGAGACCAGAGAATAGGTAAATCACATGTTAGACAACTACCAACAAAGAATGAAATCCTTGTTTGATAAGAAATCTAAAGATAGGTCTGTCCAACCAGGAGATCTGGTTCTGAGGTGGGATGTGAGAAGAGAAGATAAAGGGAAACATGGTAAATTTGATCCCTTATGGTTTGGACCCTTCAAGGTTGCTGATACTAAAGGAAACAATATGTTTATGCTAGAGAACTTGGAGGAATAAATGCTTGAGCTACCTGTAAATGGGCAATTCCTTAAGCTATATTTCCAACATTAAGAGGTTCAGTTCTCACCCATTGTACATACGACGAGCCATTGTAAAATATCAACAATGCTTTTAGTTCTTTATATTTCTGTTTTTGTTTTTGTATACATGAATAAAATGACTCCATGCCCAATAGATAGAAGGTTGGTAGTCTATAGGTTCTCAACACCTTGCTAGCAAGGCACTATCCCCAGTTGGAACCAATGTTGTCACCTTTTGAAAAACGTGTTCCAGGTGTAAAAACGAGTGCAAAGGAGCAGAAAGGTTTGCAACAACCTTCCAAGCCATAAAAGCACACAAAGCCCAAATTGGACCCTCTCTAAAGGAAATTGCTTTGAACAAGATTTCTAATGGTATGTGGAAGTTCCCGAATGGACTTCTGCATCAAAAGTCAGAGCAAGTTGAATCTTTGCCCCTAAAAACCAAAAAACAAAGGAAAAGCATGGAAGAATTTAGGTTTGAGGTTGTGTCCTTTTGCCACGTGTCAAATTGGCGATTAGCGATCAGAAGTGGAGGAATATGGCACATGGGAGATTTGGAAAGGAGTAGCAACAGAGGTCAGAATGGTTCTACAATCAGTGATCGCCGATATCGCATATCGGCGATTAGAGGTTCCAAAATATAGTACAACAACGGGAAGCATTTCGCCGATTAGCGATTAGCAATCAAGCATATCAACAAACAATGAAATTGACAGTCAACGAGGTTTGGTGCATATAAGAAATAAAAAATTGGTGAAATGGTAAAGCGGGGCATGTTGAGACGTTATAAAATTTGTGATATGCTGTTAAACTGCTGAGAAAAGTGGCTTTAGTGTTAAAGCATCGGGAGGGTCGAAAACAATTTAACAAAGGAAATTAGTCGCAAACCAAAAGAGGGAAAGCCTTTTCTCTCTCCTCTAGAGGGCTAGATGGTTGAATATCATTGGTCCCGATAAAGTCATGTGGCGTTTGACATTAGCATGACGTGGCAGTATGGAGGACATGTGGTAGGTAGATTCAACATTTTTAGGGGTCACATGGGGCCAAAATTGGGTGACACGTGTCAGAATTCACAAGGCACCACGTGGAATTGATGACATCATAGTCGGAGGTTGCTAATCAACATTTTGTAACAATGGTAAAAGAAAAACCTTCGATTGAAGACTTCTAATTAGGGGGCTCCGATGTGGGGATTGACCCATGGTCACAGACAATTTGGAGAACCAAAGGCAGTGCTGAGCATAAAGGGGTGATCGTACATCAGTGATCAAAACAATAGAGCAACATGTAATCGACGCTTTTACAAAGGAACACATCGAGGAAACCTTTGATATAGTGGGCCCAAAGGTTATGTGGACATGTGGCACAAGGAGGGCCACATAAATATGCATGTTTCATGCCTTTTTTTTTATGTTAAAACTTGGTGCGGGCCTGTTATAGACATTTTTGGGCACTTCAACCCTAATCATAAATGTCCATAAATTGAGGGCTCCTAAGTTCGTAAAAGTGTTGCTTTACTGCCTAAAGGAACAAGGTCAACTGATTACATCATCTCCCAGAAGTTCTGCACTAAAAACTGCTCATAAATGGTCAAAACTGGACCATACTGAAAACCCAGTGTAGAGGGTGCGATGCATATCACCTTCCCAGTGTACAAGGTGCGATGCATACTGAATTTCTCCTCTGTAGGGTGCGATGGTCGGGAATGGACAAATGACAGGGACAAAATGCGAGGTGGAAGATCATGGAATCTTCCAGAAGCTTCCCCTCTGGCACTTGCCTCTCTGTTTTCGACCAAGGATGAGTAAGAGATCATCATTCTCCAAGTGGAAGCAGGAACTATCAGAGAGAGGACACTAATCAAGACCCAAAAAGATGACTCACCTCCCTATAATCATCTATATATGGATCCCTCATCACAGAGATCCAAAGGCTGGAATTTTGTATCTTATAGAGAAGTGTTGTTGGTTTTCTGGTGTACATTCATAGTGTTGGGTGATCTAAGCTTTACTTGAGGTGAAGAAGGGCTTTCTAGCTGGAGGATGATGTTGGGTCAGAACATATGGTTGTAATACTCTTGCTACTTTTCATCTTAATAAAGCTATTTTCCTCCATATTCTTGTGTACTTGTTTATATATGCATTTGTATGGTTAACGCACATCTGGTCCTGTGTTATTTATGAATATAGATCTTTGTTCTTCGATAGTAGTATGTTGTTGTGATTCCACAGGTGCTCTTTGAAGTTGGTCAGATGAAGAAGAAGTGACAAAGCTCTATCAGGAAGGAGAGGAAATCAAGCGCAAGACTAAGGTTGGTCTCCTTTGTTCCACTCCTATCTATTTTCATAAAGGAAAGCGAAAATAGAATTTACTTGTTTGTTTCTAAGATAGCTACCAGTCTTAGTGGGAATAGCAGCATCCGAGTGGACACTATTCCCGGCAACAAAATGACGACTCCGCTGGGGAGCGACTAGATTGTTTGTTAGCCTATCTATCTTTGTTTCTTTTATAAACTTACAAACGGACCCTGAAGCCAAGCCAGCTAGCCTTTGAACTACATTTGTTATACAAATGCAAGGTAGATCAATGCTGCTTCAGTCTATCTCTAGGTTTTGTTTATGAATTAAACAATCGATTTGCAAACAGTCTAATTTCCCTAAGTGGTGGCTCTAGTAACCTCTTTAAATCACCCCTGTGTTTTAGATATATTGAACATTACTTACTCGGCCTAAATCCCTGAACTGAATTGAAAATTGTGAGTAAAAACTCATTCAAAGTCTCACACTGGTACCATCGCACCTTTCCTTCAAGGCAGACTGTATGCATCGCACTTCTCGAGTGCAGTAGGTGCGCTGCATACTGAATTCATAGTGTGACAGGTGCGATGGTCAGGGAAGGTTAACTTTACCTTTAGACTTTGGTTTTTCCTCACTGTTTTCAGTCCTATTCAGGAATTTTGCTGTCTGTAGTCAGTGTATCTATGTGAAAGCCCCCTTCTCTTACATTATTCCACCTCCATAGTGCAAAGAACTGTAAGTGTTTTTATGTATTGTGCGCCATTTTCAGTTCTCTTTTGCAAAAAAGTAGCCTAGTCGAATTGTTGTTTCTGGTTCTGAAAGTGTCTTAGTTGTCGTTTTCAGTTTTAGAAGACAATCCCATTGTTCTTGATAGTCGATTATACAGTTACTATTGCATATGATTTGAATTAGTAGTTTTTAAAGCGTCGAAAAGCAATTTTCATTTCGAAATCGCAAAGTGTCTCTCTTGCCTTCACTTCATTTTGAAAAGAAATTGTTTGAGTGTTGTCGCTTTGAAAATAATTCAGATTTGCAAATAGCTTTCTTATCATCATTCATATATTAAGAAGGCTGAAAACAAATACATGCATGTGCATTTGCATTTCAACTGCTTGGTTTGATTTAGGACAGTGCATTTAGCGTGTGCTCTGTGCTCTTTGCAGAAAGATTCTTAACTTTCTTTCCTTAGTAGCTAGGATTTTCATTGTCAAAAAAAGATTAAACGTTTGTTTATCATCTTAGACTGCATTTTAGGAATTATATACACATCACGCGGTGAACTTGAAAGGAAAATTTTTAAGAAAGATCAACTTAAAATAAATTTAATGAATCTAACAACGCTTTGGAACCTAACGCACAACATCTAGAGGTCTAGGCTAGAGATGTATTCCGACGTCGTAAAACCTGGTAACTGTTGCTTTCATTGTTGGTTGGGTGATTCCTCCACTCTCAGACGACAAGTGCCAGTACGAACTTGTGCTCCCACGTACCGTCGAGTATATTTTGGGAGACCAAAATAGGCTGCATCCTTTATCCTTAGGAAGCTGTGTTTTCCGCCCTATCGATCGCAATGCACTGAACACAGCATTCGAAAAGATTGATTGCCGTACTCTAAAAAGTATTCTATAGTTTTGCGATTGGTTTGGTAATCCCCTCCACCTAGATCTCCAGAGAAGTCCATTTTGCTCCTTTTCAGACTCCTTAAAGGAAAAGGTCCTCTGAGCACTTGTCACTTCAAGCTCAATAAAAATCGAAGGCGACTAGAGTCATCTTTTGTTTTTTCTCGACTATTTAAAATTGAAAAAACAAGTTGTGCCAAAGTGTCTCAAATTCATTTGATTTGAAAAACATTTTTCCCTTTTATTTTGAGTTGATCAAGTAATCCACAATCGTGGAATAAAGTCAATCAAAACCCCGTCGTTCGCGGAGACTTACGAGTCAACCGTAGTTGACTCCGGAAGCGAAACCATTCCGGACGAAGTGAACTTGTTTGACCGGATCAAAGTCCCCTAGGTTGGTTGGAGCAAGCACTCCAACATCCTCAGAGGCTCCGGTTACTCTGAACATTTCTAGTGTCCCTGCCTCTATAGAAGAAATTCCGCAACAACAAAAGGACATTACAACTGATCCTAGTGTGACGGTAAATACTCCTATTCCTGAACCGGCTCCATCTACAAGTGATCTGGAAGGTGTTGCTCCCCAACCGTCTGTTGTTGCAGAACCTATATCTTCTTCGGCACCAGAAATATTTTTCGGACCTGGAGGTCTACCTCTTCCTCCTGGATTGATTGCCATAGAAGAGATTGTGGAAGATCCTCCATCTAGCACTCCAATGCAACTTGGAGCTAGGATCGCCCTGTATACTTCTTCATCAGAATATATTCACCCGCCATCAGAAGTTCCTGAAGAATCGCTGAGGAATCTTTTGGATAGGCTTAATATGTCTGAACAACCGTTGACATCAAGGACTGTGTTACCCGACACAACAACAATAGAAGCTCCTTCTACTACTCCGACAATGTTCACTGGTGTGCCGTTTGTCCCAACCATCTTTCAATCGCTGGATGGAGTCCATCCAAGGGCTATTTCGATAGTTTGGACTGTTCCCGTTTGTTTGTCCAGAATTATATATGGAATCTCTTACATTGAGTCTCAACAAATTGATCCTTCACAAGGTCAATTGGGTAAACTGGTCCCCAAAGGCAAATCATTCCTTTGAGTACTGGATTATCGTCATATGGAGGGCCGTATACCCTTTCATTGCCTTCCTCGGAAGGACAACCATGCGTGAGTTCACAACAAAATTTGGGTTATGCTGGAATCACGACTAGTGGTTGGGTGCCAATCCCGCCTCAACAACCAAGAGTTGTATGCTCAATACAACAAAGTTTACCTATGACAATATCCCCACTACACTGGCTATTGTGGCAGTATCGCAAGTACAAGCGTCACCAATTGTATGCTAACCTCAAGTTTCGCAGGTTGTAATGCAACAAATTCTTGTACCTACGACACAACTGCAATCACCAACTAGTGGAATGGAACAGGTTCAAATGGGGAACACCAACCCCCATCTTGGTCAAACAGTCAGTACTGGACAACAGCCCATGACTTAACAACCATGGCTGGTGCAATACCAACAACCGCAACTCCAGCAGGCTTACCAAGGATATGAGCAACAAGTCTTTGCAAGTAATGGGCAACCATATCAACCATATCATAATGGTTATGCCCATCAACCTTACCAAAGTTACCAACATCAAATGCATTATGTTGGTATGCAAAGACCGACTGCTCAAACAATTCCGTCTTATCCTGGGTATGCTCATCCAAGCCTGAATCAACAATTTGCCTTTTGTGGCAACTTTAGAGTTACCGGATCTAAGTCGACTAACGAACGATCCAATTGCCTACGCCCCTTGGTGGCTGGAAATTCCGCATAAACTTTCATATGATATTCCTAAATTTAATGGAAATTCGGGCGAAGACCTGTCGAATCATGTGATGAACTTTCATCTATGGTGTTCATCAAACACTCTCAATGATGATTCGATCAGGCTTCGCCTCTTTCAGCGAACGCTAACTGGTATGGCAGCAAAGTGGTATATCAAATTGCCTAGAGCTTCGTTTGATAACTTCAGTACCCTAGCCACAACCTTTTTAGTCCATTTTCAGTTACCTATAAGGTACGGAATAGGAATTGAGCTACTTACCAATTTCAAACAAACGACAACCACTCACATATTCGATCATATTCATGACTGGCAACGTCGTCGTTGAATGGTAAAAACGTATGTTCCTGGTCAGCTATTGGCTGAATGGTTTATTAAGTCACTGTTACCCGCTATTACAAAAGATGTGGCAAAGGGAGGAGTCGTCACTGAAGAGCAAGTTATTGCTCGTGCACAATATCTAGACTTGATTTATACTCAGTCTAACATGCTCTACGATAAAATCCCTGATGTTCCTAGAACAAAATTTTCCGTTCCTCTGCCTCCTAAATCAAACAAAGACTCTCATGCCGGCGATGGTGTGATAGGTACGACAAGCACTAAAACTGCAAAGGCTACATCGAAAAAGGCTCGCATGGTTTCGAGTCAAAATGCAAATGAGGAACTTCTAGCCTCGGAAGTAAATGCCATATTGACAGACAAAGGCAAAGAACCCAAGCAACCAGGAGGCAAGAAGAAAAAACAAGGGAAGAAGAAAAACCAAGAGGAATCGTCTCCTAAAAAATCTTCTGCAAACCCTTATGGGGATAAGAAACCAAAAAATCCATGTAGTATATGTGACGAGGATCACTGGACCAGAGAATGTCCATATTAATATGAACTTAGAAAATTCTTCAAAAGTTCAAAAACCTCGGCTGTATTGACTGATTCGTTTCCAAACCCAGGAACAAATCTGGTTGCTAGCGAAAATGCTTCCCCGTCCCAAGTGCTAATGTTGTCAGTTTCAAAGCAACTGAATGATGCTTTGATATCGACAAGGAGTAAATATTATGGGAATCCACAGATGTTGAACAAAAAGGATAATGATCAACCTAGTAGTTCAACAACAACTTCGACCAAAGTTGTGCCACCCATCTTTCCTGAATTAACAATAAAACCGCCAAAGGGAGTAGTACACAAATCGACGTTTAATCCTCGTGCCCGAGCAGAACAATACTATAATATAGTGGAGGATTTAACGCAATTGCCCTCCGCGATGTCGACTCTTGAGGTATTGCAAAATTTCCCCTCCCAAAATCTGGCTTTATTATCAGCAATAGGTGGGATTGACCCAATAGATTCCAATCTTGTATCTTTTAATCATAAAGGATACGACCCTCAGCTGCCAGCTCAACTAGCTTTCCTCATTCAAGTGAAAGCCCTCAACAAAATTGTTCATAGAACAATTATTGATGAGGGGGCATCCACATGTATCATGTCGATGAGTTTCTGGAAAACTCTAGGGTCTCCATCCTTGTCGCGATCGTCGACGACATTGAAAGCATTTGATGGACGAACATACACCCCGTATGGAATATTAAGTAACTTGCAAGTCGAACTGGGGGGGAAAACAGTAGAAATCGATGTTGAAATCATCGACGTAAACCTCGATTACAACATCCTACTAGGAAGACCCTGGATATATGCCATGGCAGCCGTTGTGTCGACCTACTTTAGGAAAATTGCATTTCCTTCCTAAGGAGGAATTACAATCATCGACCAACAAACTTTTCTCCCCAATATTTCGCAAGTTACGGGAAGCATTCCGATGATCCATGGAAGCCCTAGCATGCTTCACAATATCGGAGTAGGCCTACTAAAAGACCCTACATTAATGGGAACTTTTACCCTACCGCCTCCTACAAATTTTGCGGAGGTGGCTAATGTAGGAACCTGCAATATGATATCTTCCATTCAAAAGATGTCAGAAAACGATGTTAAAATGGATCATCTGCAAGTTTTTCCTCTAACCCCACTGGAAGTATTATAGCAATCAATGTTTTCAGCGTGGGAGGCAAACCCGCATCAACGCTTATCAAGCATTTGGATAGATAGGTCTAAGGAATATGGCACCCCTTCAGATCCTTGGTCGCGAGTACACTCTACAGACAAAGGAATCATTCAATCGATGATGATTGATGGGGCACCATGGGAAGATTACCACCATCGTTCCCATATTCTAAACTGGAAAGAAGATAATTCTGGTAACCTACACCATCCTTCAGTGTTTGAATTTCTGGCGAATACTGTAAATACGGTGGATTTCGAGAGAAACCTATCCAATATCGAAGAGACTACTGCCATAAATATCTCAACCAAAATAGATGTTGTAGAGAATATTCATGTTGGGAAATCTTGTTCTTCTTCAGAACTGGAAATATATAGTGCTCTCTTTCGCAAGTTTAGAGATGTCTTTGCTTGGTCATATGATGAAATTCCAAGTATTGACTCGAGCATAGTTGAACACGAAATTAAGACGTATCCAGATGTCAAACCGGTACGACAGCGGCTACGGTAGGTGCACCGAAAGAAAGTCGTTGCCATCAAGGTGAAAGTTGAAAAAATCCTCCATGCTAGTTTCATTTACCCCGTTCCTCTGACCGATTGGGTATCGAATATTGTTCCTGTGATGAGAAAACAAGGAACGATTAGAGTGTGCATCGATTACAGGGATGTAAATCAAGCTTGTCCAAAAGACAACTACCCTACACCCTTTATTGACCAGATAATTGATGAGTGCGCCGGATGCGAAATATTTTCATTTATGGATGGATTTTCTGGGTGTAATCAAATAAATATCCACCCACAGGACCAGTCAAAGACTGCATTCATTTTCTGTGCGGCACATTCGCATATCGCAAGCTACCCTTTGGTTTGAAGAACGTAGGGGCAACTTTTCAGAGAGCGATGAACTATGCTTTCCATGACATCAAAAACATCGCTCAACCATATCTCGATGATCTCTCAACTCATTCGCGAAAGCGGACCGTCATCCATGCCATTTGAGAGCGATATTTCTACGTTGCCGACACTACAAGATACGACTCAATCCACACAAATGAGTGTTTTGTGTCAGTTCTGGTCATTTACTTGGCTTCGTAGTCTCAAAGGATGGGATTCGTCTCGACCCTTACAAGGTTTAGGCAATCATTGATCTGCCTCCACCTTCAAACTTGCTTCAGATTCAAAAACTCCAAGGGAAAGCAAACTTCCTTAGGAGGTTCATTCCAAATTACACCGAACTAGCTAAAGGTTATACTCGTCTATTGAAAAAAGAAGTACCCTTCGTTTGGGATCAGGTCGCGCAAGCTTCCTTTGATGCTTTAAAGCAATCTCTAATACAAGCGTCATTAATGTATGCTCTTGATTATCAAAAAGACTTTAACCTGCATCTGGCTGCAGCAGATACGACCATAGAAATGGTTTTAGTTCAAGAAGACAATGGAATTGAACATCCTATATATTGTTTAAGCTGAAACTTAAATGATACGGAAATGAAATACTCTTACATTGAAAATCTTGCCCTCGCAGCTGTTCAAGTGATACAGAGATTTCGACACTACGTCCTCTTCAGGAAAACTACCATTTTATCAGATTGCAACCCCATGAATTATATATTGTCGCGACAGTTGCTGGGGGGAAAATATTCAAAATGGATAGCAATTCTACAAGAGTTTGATCTGGAATTCCAAAAATCCAAATAAAAAAAAGCCCTGGTATTAGCGGAGTTACTATGCGATCTCCCATCGTTGTCCAATGATGCAACATTCGAAGAAACAATCGTGGATGAAAATTTGTTTATGATATCTTCAAGCGATTTGTGGTACGGAGATATAATCATCTATCTCTAGACACAAACATATAGGTCTAATACCTCATGCTCTGAACAACGACGTATTTGATACCAAACGAAAGACTACGTGATCATCAATGATACTCTTTACTGTCGTGGTATCGATACAGTTCTGCGGAGGTGCCTCACCCATGAGGAGGCTGAAAAAGTCCTGAATGATTGTCATTCAGGTGCATGTGGGGGGCATCAATCTGGTTATGCCATGGCGCAAAATTTTTTACGAGCAGGATAATTCTGGCCAACAATGTTCAAATATTGCATAACTGCAGTCAGAAGTTGTCATGCTTGCCAAATTTTCAATATCAAAACCAGAAGACCACCCACACCGCTGCAACCAGTGGTAGCTGTTGGGCCATTCACCAAATGGGGCATAGATTTCATGACATGTAACCCCACCTCGGCCGAGGGGCATGGGTATATCATAGTCGTAGTAGACTATTTTACCAAATGGGCCGAGGCGATGCCTACATTAAACAACAACGGCGAAATGGCTGCCCTTTTCTTTTTTAATCAGATAGTATCCAGATTCAGCGTTCCACAGGCCATAGTCACAGATCATGGATCGAATTTTTGCAATCACATGATGGTTGAGTTGGTTGCCAAATTAGGACTGTCCCACGACAGCTCTACTCTGTATTATTCGCAAGCTAACAGACAGTTTGAGGCAATCAACAAGGTCTTAAAGTGCATGCTGCAAAGGATGATCGGAGTCCACAAACGAGATTGGAACCTAATATTGTACTCGGCCTTGTGGGCATACTGGACATTGGTAAGAAATGTGACCGGGTTCACACCTTTTCAACTTGTGTACTGTCTAGAAGTAATCTTACCTGTTCAATGTGAAATCTCGCCCCTCAAACTCGCAGTCGACCTTCTCCCCGGAACCTCAGAGAAGAGGCTCGTTTCTTGGAACTAATCCAATTGGATGAAACTCATCATGATGCATCTTCGGCTAACGAAGCTCATAAGAAACGAGTCAAAGCACTGTTCGACAAGAATGTCAAACCTCGCGTCTTCTCAGAAGGTGACCTGGTCTTACTTTATGACCAGGAATCCGATAAGTTGTGAGCAGGGAAATTCAAATCACTATGGATGGGTCCCTATGTTGTTAAGCGAGAATTAGCAAAAGGAGCCTATGAGTTGATGGACTATGATGGGATTCCACTGGCGCAACCTCGCAACGGGTTGTACCTCAAGTGTTACTATGCTTAATTCCGCATAGTAATCCTCATGCTTTTGTTACATTTTTTGTTTTCGCCAAGAGCATTTATTTTGGTTAGGTAATCCTCTTTTTGCATTCATTGTAGATGTCGAACCTACTGGAATCATTCGTTGGATATGCTGACAGAGCAAGTCGTAGTTTCGGAACCTGTCTTCTGCGGCATGGGCCATTTTCAATCCCAACGACGAGTTAGTAAGTTTCAGAGGAGTGTGTATTGGTCGGTCGACGAACAATATCGCTGAGTACAACGATTTGATAGAACTCCTCTCTGATTCCATCACACATGGCATATGTCGACTTGTCGTCAGGCTAGACTCTCAGCTCATCATTCTACAACTCACCGCCATTTATTCTGTACGGAATCCAGCTATCTATCGCATGTTCCTAAGAGTCAGAATTTTAGAAAGACAGTTTGATTTCATCGAATATCAACATATTTCCATAAGTTTAAATACATTAACAGACTCATTGGCAAATTATGTGTTAGATAGACATTTGTGACATTTATAAAAAGTAACATCACATCAATATATGCAGCAAGATCATGTAACTTAACCAAAATAAAGCTACGAAAACAAAAAATATATTCATAACTGTTTATAGTTTATACATAACGTTCTGTAACCAAGACAAAATCGGTCAAATGACCCAAAACTCAGAATGCTAGGGGGCACCCTAGTCTAATGGTGCTGGTGATAACAAGTCACCGCCTATGCAATCATGCGTAAAAGCCTAGTCCATCGACTCGACACTCCAGTAGTATGTCGCTGCAACCACAGAGGCAGCTCGTCGATCCTCACATCTAGGATACCAAGGTAAGACCCTCGATCTGGTCCTGTAGTTCTGAAAGAGTCTTGAACACATCAAGGTCGCGAAGGATGGCCCTCCCCACAGCCTCTCCTGCTGGAGCGGTCGCTGGATCTCTGCGGCGTACTACCGGTCGAAATGGTCCAACATCTGCATGAGCACATGATTTTTGATTAGTCTTGATAAAAAAACATAAGAACATTATAAAGAACAATGAACAAAGATATGGTTAGAAGAATTACCCATGGCACCCCACTGCTCGCTAGCCGGCAACACCAAATCCGGGTCACCCTGAAAATCCATACCAGCGTATGGGAACCTGGCATAAACCATCTCCTGACGATCAAGCCACTCGAAGAAAGTATCAGAGAAAGAAATCTGGGGTTGGCCAACATGCTGAGACATGAGGTCAACCCATCTCTGCATCCATGGTTCAGTCGGTGGAGGTAGGCCAAGAGAAATGTACTGCAGCTGCATCAGTGGGATTCTCTCCAAAGCGAAAGCGGTCAAAATAGAACCATAGCCAAAGTTCTTGGATCTTCCGCTTTTCACCTTGGTCAATTTTTCTTTCATCACAGAGAGTACTGCATCACACCAATTGAACACCTTCAGTTCAAGGCATTCCAAAGCATACTGCATGTAAGATCTGTTAGCTATGTGAAGAGCAGAACTACCAGCCAGTATAGAAAAAGTGAACAGAATGGTTCGCAAGGGCCGGTCGTGACATCTCAAATATTGATCTTGCCATTCATACTCAGTTGAGATCCCTCTCTACAGTGCCGGTGAATGTACTCCCTCACTGACTCACCCCCACGGGCGGAGCCTGATAATGAGAGAGGGGCACCATGCCTCGATAAACTGGTCAGAAAATAGATGTCCACGACAGTAAAGGGGATTGATTTGCCCCTAATCTGGAACACCTGGTTGATAGGATCCCAGGCATTGAGGAAATATTGCAACAAACTGGTTTGTTGCCTCATGCTAGAGATACAGAAAAAATTCAACAAGCCATAGTTCCGCGATGCAGCTACTGTGCCCGGATCATGTAAAGAAACAACGTCCTCTTCTTCATGCTCGCATTCTCGCCATGTAACAACAATTTTGCTCCAATGAATCTTTGAAAAACAAACAAGAGAAGAGTCAGGATCTTCATTTGGTAAAAAACAAAAAACATCTATGAGAAAACTGTGCAAAAACTTTCCTCCTTGCACCCATCGCACCCCAGTAAGTGTACTGGGAGCGATGCATACTGACTAGTCAGTGAGAAGACCAGTATGCATCGCACCTTTCAATTAAGGAAGGGTGCGATGGTCACAGGGTGAGTTATTCAAACCCCAGAGACTTAGCAAAACAAGGAAACAGGCTCAGAATTCAAAAAGAAAGGAATGCAATTGAAGAGCACAAGTTTAGCTCCTACCTGGTCTAAGCGGTGTCAGGAATCGTCCACAGAATCTCCCAGAATCAGCTGGTGAAAATCGGGAGAAAAGCACCTCTAGAGATCCAACAAAACAAATTCAAATGAAATGGTAAAATGAGAGGTAAAAGTCACTTTTAATTTAGCATGCACGTAATTCGAGTAAAATATTAGTTTTCTTAACTCATTTATCAACCATATGTTTTCATTTCTAATCGGTTTGATGAAGCAAATGAATAGGTAGTACAATCTTTGAAAGAACAAAATTCTAATGGTGAATCAAAGACTCAATGACCATTCACGAGCAGTTTTAGCACATAGTTCAAGCTCCTTAAAAAATAAACATAAGTCATGAGCAAATGCTTCCCCCAGTGTTTAAGCTCATTAAAAAATGAACCAGTAAATAACCATTGTGAATGCCTTATCACCAACTTTTGAGCCTTGGATGTGTTCTCATCATCACCTCCACTCTGTTTTAGCCGATCATTCACCCCCATATGATTGTTTACCCCTTCGAGGAACATCTGCGAAGAGTGATTCTATTAGCCATCCTTGTGACACTGTCGTGATTGGAAAATTCTAAATCTTACCTGGAATCAGCTGCTTCCCGAAACCATCGCTCGTTCCTTGAAAACAAATCTTCTTTAAGCTCTTTTCAACTGACTCGTAAAATATGAAAAGATTGCCGAGCAATTGGCCTCTCCAGATCGTTAAAGTCATGAGAAGTGCTATCTCTCCTCTAGATTTTAATCTTTTTGGACCTGAGGGATTATTACACAAAACGATCGAGTGCTTGTCTTGTTCGGCTTATTAAAACTATCAAAAACTCATCCCTTTTGTATTATTTTACGCTTTTTCGGACTTAAGGGATTACATGACGAAAAATAATTGTTGGAGTCTCCTTTCCGTTCCTTTCAGACTCTCTAAAATTAAAAGGGATCGAGTTATCTTTGTCGTTAAACTCGTTAAAACCGAATAACGACAAACTCATCCAAATGGACGAGGACGAGTTTCACTGTCGCTAGGCTCGTTAATATATAGTGACAGGTTCGCCCAAAGGGCGGATTATAGAACAAGAATATGTTATCCTCCTCAAGCTTGACAAATATAAAGAGGTACTGGTCAGCAATGACTGGGGAAAATTGGGAAGAAAAATTGAAAAAGCTTTATTGGTAGCAAGTCGCTCTTGAACATGACACTTTCCTTTTGCATCCATGCCTAGTTGGGTTGTTCCGTTCACTGGTCATCACCATTGGTCCATCACACCATCCATCTTTGGGGTTAACTCTACCAATCCATCGTCAGTGTCACTGACATGTTCAAGAGAAGTCATTCAGACAATTCGCCTGTGTCTCACCCATTGCAATACATTCGTGCTCCATTCCTTCATGACCACCACCCTGAACCCTGTATCGTCAGATTGTTTTTACCTCCAAAATCATTTGCTTCATTCCGTGTCGTTGATGTGGGATTCATTAAGGCCCTCCTGCGATGGTTCACTTCTTGTCGACATCAGCTCATTATCCAATAAGCTGACTTAGGAACAACCCTTTTAGTACTTTGAAGCTTGCATGCCTCAATGACAAGTTTCTAACTTTCGGCGACAGGTTTACGTCGATGGCCTTCGACTGAGAGATTTTACCTGGTGTTCAACGCCAAGTCCTTTTTCACACCACGTGAATTGTACTGTAGTACCTTAAGGGTCATTGTCATTATTGGTGATTCCTCTCGCGCCTGTTAACAGCTTACATCATTGGCTGGTAATCAGGCGATGTCTTTCCATGTTCGACTCCAAAACATTTTTCACATGGATCAACTTGTACCCCGAGTGAAGATTGAATGAGTTTTGAAGACCCCGGATCTAGTTTCATCCATCTGGGCTGCGATATATTTAGGAATATAAAGACATCAAGTGCACATCACCACTGAACAGATGATCATCCAAATCAAAGGATGATGAGTCCAAATCATCAGTCTGCCACACAAACGATTGTTTGTCCTATGTACATGAAAATGAATTTATAAAGCTGAGCATGGGAATGCCTGCCTCATATAGATCATGAAAGAATGTTGTCAAAATAATGTATTGTATTGTATCTTATTATAGGTCGCCTCCCAGCTCGAAAAAACTTCGGATCCTCATAGTAAAGCATTTCACCCGACATAAAAAATATTAACGACCTCATGCTTTAGGGGGAAACTGTTATAGACATTTTTGGGCACTTCAACCCCAATCATAAATGTCCATAAATTGAGGGCTCCTAAGTCCGTAAAAGTGTTGCTTCATTACCTAAAGGAACAAGGTCAGCTGATTACATCATCTCCTAGAAGTTCTCCACTAAAAACTGCTCATAAATGGTCAAAACTGGACCATACTGAAAACCCAGTGCAGAGGGTGCGATGCATATCACCTTCCCAGTGTACAAGGTGCGATGCATACTAAATTGCTCCTTTATAGGGTGTGATGGTTGGGAATGGACAAATGGAAGGGACAAAATGCGAGGTGGAAGATCATGGAATCTTCTAGAAGCTTCCCCTCTGACACTTGCCTCTCTGTTTTCGACCAAGGATGAGTAAGAGATCGTCATTCTCCAAGTGGAAGCAGGAACTATCAGAGAGAGGGCACTAATAAAGACCCCAGAAGATGACTCACCTCCCTATAATCATCTATATCTGGATCCCTCATCACAGAGATCCAGAGGCTGGAATTTTGTATCTTATAGATAAGTGCTATTGGTTTTCTGGTGTACATTCATAGTGTTGGGTGATTTAAGCCTTACTTGAGGTGAAGAAGGGCTTTCTAGCTGGAGGATGATGCTGGGTCAGAACATATGGTTGTAATCCTCTTGCTACTCTTCATCTTAATAAAGCTATTCAAGTTTTCCTCCATATTCTTGTGTACTTGTTTATATATGCATTTGTATGGTTAACGCACATCTGGTCCTGTGTTACTTATGAATATAGATCTTTGTTCTTCGATAGTAGTATGTTGCTGTGATTCCACAGGTGCTCTTTGAAGCTGGGCAGACGAAGAAGAAGCGGCAAAGCTCTTTCAGGAAGGAGAGGAAACTCAAGCGCAAGACTAAGGTTGGTCTCCTTTGTTCCACTCCTATCTATTTTCATAAAGGAAAGTGAAAATAGACTTTACTTGTTTGTTTCTAAGATAGCTACCGGTCTTAGTGGGAATAGCAGCATCCGAGTGGACACTATTCCTGGTAACAGGCCCCCCCTCTTCTATTTCCACGTGGGTCAAACCACGTCGCACGTTTCATGTCGCAAGTTTTGGGAGGGTGCACCAAAGTCAAGGATTAGAAATCTCTGATCTCTGAGCTCTAACATTATAAAAGGCCCAGGCACATATGTATTGTGGTCCCATGTCTTATGCAGTGGGATTGTTTATAATGTAATGTTTCTAAGAATCGACCCTCGTTCCATCCAAGGGTTTAATAGCTAAAAGGCTTTGGCCGTGAGTCCCCACACCTGTACGATGTAGTTTTCACCTAAGCCCCCAGGTCTGAGGCAGAAGGGGCCAATCAGAGATCAACATTCATAGTTTTATAAAGCCTGTCCAGTTAGAAGCCCTCGTACAGTCAGAGCTTTGATACACTTGTATGATGGTTTCACAGGGCAAGATTGGTTTTGATATATTGTTAAAGAAAGGGAAGATGATAGATGAGTTGGCAACTGCATTCAGAAATGGTGATCATGGGTGATCGATCTTGGCTTCTGTAAAGGGAATAATTAAAGTTGTTGAGACCGAAAGCGACAGGGAATTGACCAAGAGTGTATGAGGCATAAGATGGCTGAAACATGGTCGGATTAGAGGCCATCCAAAGAAGTGGCATGGAGATATTTGTACAACCATAATTCAGTTTTCACATGTTTTGTTATTTAGTTTTTTTGTTAATCTGTCATTTTGTTTTATTTTAAAGAAAATAAAATTTTTGTTGTAATAATTTGAGGCAAAAAAGCCTACACACCGAGACAGCTAGTCATGCAGACAATTGGAAGATCAAGCCTGAGATATTTTTGTAACTAATTTCCAAGTCCTCCCTTTCCTTATAAAAGGAAGGAAGAAACACTTGACAAAGGTTCAAATTTTTTGGGAAAATATTCTCTCTTACGGGACATTTTCCTATTTTCCTAAAGACATGTCTGAAGCTTGTTGTATGCTAGTTTTATTCAAGAGATTAATACAAAGTTCTAGGTGATTCCAACTTATTAGTTTTGCAGTATCTTATTCTCCCTTTGTATTACCATATACATTTAAAATTCTTCACAAATTGCATGTCAAGTAGCAGCTAGTTGTATTTCCTTTCAGCTGTAGATTCATTTAAGTCAAAACATTAATGGATAATGCCTATTTCATGTTGTAAATTGAGTCTTTAAAAAGTTCTCCATGCATCTTAGCATTTCACAACTCTCTCTCTCTCTCACTCATTTCTATTTGAGTCTTGATATATAGAATTCTTAGGACTTAAGATTTATATGATGGACTCCTCTCCTATTGTCTTCTCCCATTATATATGTTTCAACAATTAAATTGCTGCACAATCCTAATATGATTTGGCCACCTATGAGTTAAAGATTATTTCCCGAGTACTCCTGTCAAAAAGCTACTTCATGTTTGGTACCTTTATGAATGGTACCGAATCAAACCCATTTGCATTCTTTATGACAAACCAAAGTGTTGCAAGTCTTTAATATAAATCTTTCAAACACTCTTTAATATGTCCTAGGCTTTGGTATTCCCCTTCAACCTGAGGTTGTCTCTAGGAATATTTCATATCTCCTGAAGCACTTGTGCTATAGGTGTTAGAAAAAGTGACAACAAACACCACATTTATATGGAGTTCCAACTCTAGGGAAAAGCATCAACAAATGCAAATGCATCTCATGCTACAAAGATCTAATAATATCTATGCAAATACTAATGAATTTGAATGCTTCAGTAAATGTGGTATGAACAAATGATTTCTTTTAAGCATTGAACATCCAAAATATCTTTCATTGTTATGGGTTACACTTTTAAAATGTAGCCAGGCATTCAATGTCTATAAATATGGTTGAAAAGTTATCATCATTCATCTCCACTTTCATTCCTGTAGGAGGTGATTCATCAAGGCTCTTCAAGTCGTTTGCAATTTTATCCTCTAGGAGGTGATTTGACAAGACTGTTCAAGTCCTTCACTTTATTTTATCACCCTAGGTAGGAATTTGTCATTTATAGCATATCACAAAAAATATAATGTATATATGTATGAAGATCCACTTCAAAATGCAGAGCATCACAAAAATATCACGTTGAAAACAATCATATCAAATAATCATGAACAACTCAAAATATAACAACTAACATCCAATATGCACTTCATTAAACACTATTATTGTCCAAAATGTTGGGGTTTTAAATTTTTGTAAATTGTGGACTAATCTAAACTTTTTACCTTTAATTGATGTATTAAGGAATATGAGAGGAAAAGAGACAATCTTACAGTGTAGAAGAAACAAAATTATGCAAAAACTCTATGTATCAGTAAATAAAAAACAAAAACATTCATGCCAACTTAATTATTGGCAAATGCTAATTGAAAGCATAACAAGATCTAGTAGAGATAATTTTCCATAAGAGCTAAAAGGGTCCAACTATTCATTGATGCCCACATCCACCAATTGTATCAGGCTTTATACCACATACCACTAATAGAATTGCTTGGAGTCCAATTGGTTGCAGTGGTTGAGAATTTCCACCTACTAATTTGGAGGGGGAAACCTTCATATCTTTTTGGTAAGATCTAATATCGCAACTCTTGTTAAACATAATCGTCCAAGATGTAGGGTTTTTACTTTTTTTTTGTAAATTGCAAAATAATATGAACTCTACACCTTTAATTTATGCATTAAGGAAGATGAAAAGAAAAGGAAAATATTGTAATGGAAAATAAACAAAAACATGCCATAAATTTATGTATCAACAAAGAAAATAAAGAAACATTTGTAATATTCCAATTTAATCATAGGAAAATTCTAATAAAAATCAAAATAGACTCTAGTAGATATTTTTTGTAGAAGAGATTTAGGGCCCAAACTATTCAATGATGGCCACATCTAATAACTAGATCAAGTTCTATGCCACATGCCACTAATGAAATTGAATATACTTAAGCTTGCCGCAATAGCTGAAAAATTCCACTTGCTAATTTAGAGGAGGAAACCTCCTCATCTAGTAGATAATATGTAATATCACAACTCTTGTTAAGTGCAGGAGCCCATAATGTAAGATTTTTACATTTTTGTAAATTATAGATTAATATGAACTATATACCTTTAATTTATGCATTAAGGAAAACGAAAGGAATTTTTGTAGTGAAAGATAGGAAAGTTTATGCTGAAAATCTATATACCAATTAAAAAGGATTAAAAGCATTCACAATGTGACAATTTAGTTGTATGCAAATACTAATAGGAACCACAACATGTTCCACTAGAGATAATTGATTATCCATAAAGAGCTAAAAGGCCCCATCATGCAACAATAGGGTCAATTTTTTTTTCCATATGCCATTGGTACAATTTCCTATAATTTAACTTGTAGCAATGGATAAGAAATGCCACTTGGTTTTTGTGGACATGAGAAAGTAAGATGGAATGCCACAACTCTCATTACCCTTGTTGGTTTGAGCATGAAAATTTATTTAGTAAGGAATGTGGAAAGAAAAAAGCATGAGAAAATAGTAAAGAAATAATGATCACTCACCATGAGAAGATAAAAGTTGCAAATCTTTATTTCTGACAATATTGACCCATTATAGTAGGTTGCAAAATGCACACAACACTAACATAATTGACTATATAAGTGACTTGTCATAATGGTTGACAACTTCCACCTACTGGTATGAGTAGAAGAAAATTAAAACCTAAATATTGCAGCTATAATCAAATACAACAATTCTTGTGTAAATTTAAGGTCTCAACATGACATTTTACTCATTGAGGTATATGGAATCAAAATAAAAAACAACACAATCCAGTGTAGCTACATTATAATAAAATAAATTTCCACCTTAAAAACAAAAGGCATACAATAATTACCAGAAATTTGGAGGCAAAATAGTTCATTACAACACATATAATGCTTTACAAAATGCCCTAAGATTCCTAAATTTGTTGTCTTTTTCACAAGAAAAGTACTCCTCAATTTGTCCCTATCTTCAATTTTATTTACCAGTATGATGATAAAAGATTATCCAATACTATGTTAGATTTCACATAAATTATTTGTTTCTAACAATTGTTCTTTTAGTCAAACTTGATCTTTGACAAAAGGAAATATCTGCATATTTCATAATTTGTAGCAAAATTTCAAATTTAGAGTACATTCACAAGCTCCCCCAAAATAATGACAATCAAGGAACCATGTAGTTTATTCAATTTTCCTTTGCACTAAAACAAAAACCCCAACATCATTTTTCTTAGTAGAACCATGACTTAAGTCCAACATAATCACTGAAAAACCTAAACTAATGATTTTATCATAGGGTTAATTTCTATGACATATAGTCATAGAGATTTGCATTGTATTTGAAGTAATTGATCCATAAAAGTTTAACTCATCTCTACAACGTAACATAGTGGGTGCAAGGAAGAGTTTGCGAGCTTGTGACCACCCAACTAATGCAAGCACCGATTTCACAAGATTTAAATCAATGATCTCATTGAAAACCCTAAAATATAACCAATTAAAGTTTAAATGAAAAAACAATAAGTCACACATTCTTGTATTCATGAGAAATCTAAGGAAAGATAAGTTGAATATATACAAACACTTATTGTCTCGCTTGGATTTCTTCATGAACATATACTTACATTTGTACATGAATAATTGATTTTGATAATTTACATATTTAAAAAGCCCAAAAACCAACATATATAATGTAAATTTCATTGCACATTTTTACAAAGCCTTTAATTATCTGTAATTTTTTATGGATATTCTAAAATAGTTTGTCTCAATGTTAAGTTTTCCTTAGATTACATATTCTTTAGTTAGCTCATTTTTCTACTTAATTAATTGAATTGGTTGTAATTTGAGAAATATACACACACATCCCATCCACAATATACATAAATATTTTCCCTTTGAAACCCTTACAAGAGAAATCCCAACTAAAAGGTAAGGTTACTCTACTCTCTTTTCCTTGGTATGGAAAATGTGCAAATACAAAGAAAGAGGTACTCTTTATGGAGATTCTCGAGACCTATATCTTGTATGGATGCTACAGAATCATAACCCCCTATGTTTTGCTCTCTAACTTCCCACTCCCATTTTCTCTCCTCAACTATGGAATAAAATACAATAGAGTAGAATAGAACCCCTACTTATCCTAGTGGCTCAACAATTGACTTAACGCGATAATGAACTAGGAGTAAAGTTTAACTCCCTCAACCCTTAACTAGAGATATAGGTTTAAAATTTCTAGAATATACTTCAAAATATTCACATGTATCCCAAATGCATGGGTAATGGGGGTTGATTTAGCATCCTCTTATATCATGGTGGTTAATATAGTAGGTTAACTTGCAAGAATCACATACAAATTTCAATTAATGCAATTCTTGCACCATTGGAAACATCTTTGAGTATAAAACAATGTTCTTAGGTCACACTACAACATGAAAGTTTCGAATCCAAAAATCATCATTTAGTGCCTCAAAATGGATTTGGAAGGTTTCAAACCCAATATATCCAAACTAGAACCCCATAGGTAAAAATGACCCTTCGATTTGATTCCTCCATTTTTTCTACTTTGAAAGCATTGAAATAGATGGAAAATAATATGTTGATCCAATCTAGATCATAACTCTCCATTTTTAGGGAATTTTGGTCTCCAAAAGCTTTATTGAATGAGGTAAGGAGGTTTTTCATCTACCTTCTCCTTGGAATACCATTTTACTTTGTCTGGAAGTTGTCCTTTCAACCCAATCTCCTAATTCATGTTTCCCATATCTTACAACTCTAGACCTTTTTTGAAAAATTGTGTCATATCCTAACTCTACTTGAGAATATGGTGCTAATTCCTCTATGTAAGGTGGGACCTACCCCTCCTACTAATCCACCATGGAAGGCTTATAAAGTTTGAGACTCTCTACATTCACTGGTCTGAGCTTAAACATGCATGCAAAAACTTACAAATATAATCATAAACATGAAGATGTAGCAAAAAACACTTGATTTCATTAAAAGAAAAATATTGAACTATGGTTACAAACAGAATGGAAATAAGATAGCTCAGGCGATGGTAGCTTATCTCTGAGAAGATATGTGGCAGCTACATGCCTCTAATCTGTGTTACAATGAGGCTCAAGGGCCTATTTATTATTGGAAAACATGAAAAAACCCTAAAAAACCAAAACCCTAACCCCAAGAGATGTAACACCAAGAGTTTGTGGGCCTCGTTGGGGTTAGTTGTGCAGCCAACTTCCCGGGGTTGTAACTTGGTCATATTATCTCCATTTGGCGGGTACGATACCTTGCTGGAAAGGTCTCGATGAGTACTATAGGTTTCACCGTAGGTCCTTGCTAATTGCTTTGGGCCTGCCATGGACCAAGAAAACGCCATTTAGAGGGTCAAAATTGCTCCAGAAGTTCAGGACCCGAAAAACTGCTAAAAATAGTAAATGCTGAAATGAACAAGGAAAAAAATAAAAATGATTGGGGGTTCTAGGTGGAATAGGTGGGTGGCCACCAATATCCACCTTGATCATTTCTCCCCCCTTAGGAAGCAATGGTCCCCATTGCGTGTAGAGCCTCCATGAGGTGAGGAAATTTCTGTTGAACTTGGTCCCTGGTGAACCACTTGCCTTGGTGAAGGAGTTGGCCTGCTTTGACAAGTCGATATAATTGTATCCTCTGTTGGTGAGTGTTATTGATATGTGTGTCCATGATCTAATCAGTTGTGGCATGTTCCATGCAGTCCGGGTTGAGCTCTGTTGGTGTGAGTTCTTTTGCAATGTCAAATGTGTCCGACGATGGTGGTGGAAAGTATGGCCGAAGGTGATCTACATTGAACACTTGGTGCAGACCAAGGAAGAGTGGGATGTTAAGCTCAAAGGAATTGTCACTGATGACCTTGGTGATGGTGTATGGCCCATATCGGAGTGGGAATAGCTTGAGGTGGGGTCCAGCAAGGCGCTCCTTCTCCAAATGTAGGAAAACTTTGTCGCCCACCTGGAACTTGTGTGACACTCCATGTTGACCATGGCGCTGCTTGTACTTGGCATTGACTCTATCCAATATATCATGGACCTATTGGGGATGTGTTTAATATGCTCAATGAAATTATTAGCCCTTTCAACTTTAGACTTAACGTGAGCCGAATCTACCTGAGTGGCTACAAATGGCATGGTCACATAAATGGGGAATAATGGCTAAAATCCCAACCCTACCTGAAAGGGGTTGTGGTTTGTTGAGTTGTGGAGAGCTCTATTGTAGCTATGTTGCATAGAGGTGGGACTTTCATCCCACGTGCATGGATGCTTCGAGTTGTACATGCGTAGAATGTGTACGATCATCCTGTTGACAACCTCTGTTGGGCCAGTAGTTTGGGGATGGAAAGTTTTGGACTTAGCAAGTTTTGTATTCATAATCGACCAGAGAGTTGATCAAAATTCACTCAGGAATATCCTATTCCGATTTGTGAAAATGGAATGTGGGATCCCAAAGTGTACCCACACTTGCTCAAAGAAGAGCTTAGCAGTGACCTCCGTTGTGATACTCTTCTTGCAGTTCGCGCTGATGGCCATCTTAGAGAATCTTTCGAAAACCATGAAAACATATTCGTTACTGTGCTTAGTAGAAGGAAGGTCTGACATGTAATCCATGGAGACAAATTCCCAAGGTTGTCTAGGAGTAGGTAGAGGTGTATACAGGCCTTTCTTCTTGATGGTTGGTTTGGAAATGGTGCAGGCAGTGCAGGATCTAATGTACTTCCCAACATCCTCACAAAGTTTTGGCCAATAAAAATACTTCTTCAATATCGCCATTATTTTCTCTACTTCAAAATATCAAGTGACTTGACTGTAGTGTGCCTCCCAAATCATCTTGGCACGCTCACTTGAAGGAAAACATATGTGTTGCAAGTGGCATAACAGTGCATCCTGAAGGTGAAAAGTTGGAATTGGCTTCCTTCCAGGGGTGTCTAGTATATGCTACCAAATTCTAGATCACTCTTGTAAAGATGCGACCACTCCGATGTCTCGTGCCCATAGGAGTTGAGCACAGTGATTAGCGCCATGACCAGTGGTCGGCTGAGGCAATCATCGACGTTATTGGTGTTTCCCTTCTTATACTTAATGTTCAAATGGAATTGTTGCAGATAGGTGGACCATTTCTAATGGCTATCATTCTACAACTTCCCTTGTGTCCGTATGAACTATAGAGGTCGATGGTCCATGTGGATGACCGCTTCCTTCCCCAGAATGTAATGCCTCCATTGACGACATGCCTACACAAAGGAATACATTTCTTTTTCATAAGTGGGGTACTTTCAGACTGTGTCTAAAAGTGTAGTCTCACTGTGGTAAGCCATTGGATGCTTATGATGAGTAAGAACCACACCAATAGCATAGTCGGAGGCATCTCTATCAATCTCAAATGGTTGTTGTAGGTCTGGTAATGTGAGAACTCGTGTAGAATAGAGGCAATTCTTCAACTCGGAGAACAATTTTTGTTGGGTTTCCAACCAATTTTTTTTTCTTTCGCTCCACCCTTGGTGAATTAACTTCAAGGCCAAGTGATATGAGAGAACCCCAACACGAACCTACGATAGAAATTGGCAAGACCCAAAAAGCTCCGAAGCTCTATTAGAGTGGTGTTAGAAAATTATATATTACAGAGCAATGGAACACATAAAATATTGCAGAAATATAAACGCAGAACATGCATAAAACAAGAGAGACACAAATATACGTGGTTCACCCAATTTGGACTATGTCCACAAAGAAACAACCAGCCCTTCCTTTTATATTATCCAGCAAAATGAAGAGATACAAAATACAACAGATCTGCTGTAATTTCCTTTTCGCTCTCACACAATATCCTCTCTATTTCTCGCTTAGAATACAGATCTACATAGACGCAATACAATTCCCTCATATAGAGAGGGGTTTCCTTCTAGGGAAAAAAACCCTAAATTAAACATAACTTCTACCATCAAATCTCTGCCTAATGAACGACCCAGATTGACTACGAAATTACAACATTTTACAAGGAAAGTTTACATATATTTTTAGCTTTGGGGGCGCTGCCCCTGATCCCGCGCTGGGGGGGCTCCAAATAATTGTCGTCACCTCCCCTAGACCCCCCTGGTAGTGCACATTTTACGGGCAGCGTTGCTGCCAAATTACGAATTGGGGTCCAATGCGGCGATACCTTTGAATAAAGAAGATAATCAGGCTCCACACCCAACAATCTCCCACTTGGAGATTGATTATAGCAACTCCTCCGCTGCTTCATTTGATGGAAAATGACTCCACTTTGGACCTGCTTGTTTCTCATCTTCTTCATCATACTTGAAGACCAATTGAAACTGAGCAGAATCTTAGTTTCTCCCTAGTTACAACTTTTGTTAACATATCTGCATGATTCTGGCTAGTGTGTGTCTTTTCCAGCTTCAACTATCCATCTTCCAACGCTCACTATATGAAATGGTACTTGAACTGTATATGTTTAGTCTTGGAATGAAATGTAGAGTTCTTTGCAAGATGTATGACACTTTGGTTTTCACTATATAACCTGCCCAACTCTTGCTTCTTATCCAATTCATATAGAAACCTTTGTAACCAAATCTATTCTTTACTAGCCTCTGTAGTAGCAACATACTCTGCTTCCGTTGTCGAGAGTGCAGCAACACTTTGCAATTTTGAAACCCAACTGGCAGCTGTTCCACCTACAGTAAACACATACCTTGTTGTGCTCCTCCTATTATCTCTATCACCCACCATATCTGCATCAGCATATCCCTGTAGAGCAATGTTTGAACCACCAAAGCATAATGCTTGATTTGTGATACCTCTCAAATACTAGAGAATCCACTTCACTGCCATCCAATGTTCTTTTCCTGGATTATTCATGTACCTACTTACAACTCCCACTCCATGTGCAATATCAGGCCTTGTGCTACCATTGCATACATTAATCTTCCAATTGCTGATGCATATGGAACTTTAGACATATAAGCCATTTCTTCCTGAGTCTTGGGACACACCTTCTTGCTTAGTTTGAAATGGCTAGCCAAAGGTATACTAACTGGTTTTGCATTCTGCATATTAAATCTTTTCAACACCTTTTCTATGTACTCACTTTGAGACAATGTTAATTTTCGATTCTTCCCATCTCTAGTTATTCTCATACCAAGGATTTGTTTTGCAGCACCCAAATCCTTCATTGCAAATGAGTTCACCAATTTTCTTTTGAGCACATTTATTTCCTGCATGTTAGAACCTGTAACAAGAATGTCATTTACATGTAATAACAATATAATATAGCTGCCATCATTTTTCCATTTGAGATAAACACAATGATCAAAGTGACATCTAGTATAATATTGTTCATACATAAACCTATCAAATTTTAGATACCACTACCTTGGAGCCTGTTTTAAGCCATACAAGCTCTTCTTCAACTTGCACACTAGTTTCTCCTTCCATTTTACCTCATATCCTTATGGATGCTACATATATATATCTTTCTCCAAATCCCCATGAAGAAAGGCTGTCTTTACATCTAACTGCTCAAGATGCAAATCTTCAGCTGCTGCTAGACTTAAAATAGTTCTGATTCAACTCATTTTAACAGTAGGAGAAAATATCTCATCAAAGTCTATACCCTTTTTCTGTTCGAACCCCTTCACCACAAGTCTAGCTTTATACCTTTTTCTACCTCCATCTTCTTCCTTCAACCTGTAAACCCATTTATTCTGCAATGTTGTTTTACCTGTAGGCAACTTGACTAAGTCCCAAGTCTGGTTATGTTTTAAGGAGTCCATCTCTTCTTTCATGGCTTTCTCCCACTTCTTCCTGGTTTCTACCTGCACTACTTCTTCATAACATTATGGTTCACCAAAATTAGTCAACAATACATAATATAATGAAGGAGAGTATCATTCAGGGGGTATACTTATCCTGGTAGATCTTCTAATACCACTTTTAGGTGTTTGAGGTGCTTGTTGATGTTGTTGTTGCTATTGTTGTTCTTGATGTTGATCATTATGATTTTCAGGAACCTTCAATTTTTCTATGATCTCATCAAGCACTATGTATTCTCTGTTTTCTTTTTCCTATTTCTTTTCCTGCATATGATCCTTATACAAAACCTTTTCATTGAATATGACATCTCTACTCCTAATGGTTTTGTGTTTTTCATAATCATAAGAGCGATAACCAAAATCATTAACACCATATCCAATAAAGGTACATTTCTTTGATTTTGCCTCAGGCTTTGTTCTATTTTCTTTATTAATGTGGACAAAGGCTTGACAACCAAAAGTCTTTAAAAATGAGTAGTTTACATTTTTACCTGTCTATGCCTCCTATGGAATACCACCATCCAAGGAACTTGAAGGCCCTCTATTTATTAGATAAACAACAATATCTACAACATATGCCCAAAATTGTAAAGGAAATCCTGCATGCAATCTCATGCACCTTGCACGCTCCATGATTGTCCTGTTCATCCTTTCTGACACACGATTTCCTTGTGGTGTTCCTAGAACTATCTTCTCTCTGCAAATTCCATTCTCTGAACAATACCTATCAAACTCTTTGCTGTAATATTCATCTCCATTGTCTGATATGAGACACTTCAACCTTTTTCCTGTCTCATTTTCAACCAAAGCTTTCCATTTCTTGAAAGTATCAAATACATCAGATTTATTTCGAATATAATAAATCCAGGGTTTTCTGGTTGCATCATCAATAAATGTAACATAATAAAAAGAGCCACTGAGAAATGATACCTAAGCAGGTCCCCATACATTTGTATGTGCAAGCTCTAATTTTTTGCTCGTTTTCTTTCCCAACTCTGAGGAATCTGACTCTCTTCTGTTTTCTATAAACATAATTCTCATAGAATTTTAAATCAACATGCTTCAAAGCCGGAAACAAATTTCTTGAGTGAGGAATCTGCATCCCCTTCTCGCTCACATGCCCATGCCTATGATGCCACAATGCCATATCTTATCCTGCAGAGGTTAAAGCATCAACATAATTAGAAATACCATTGAATAAATACAATGTACCAACCTTTTCTCATTTTTTATTACCAGGGCTCCTTTAGTGACCTTCGAAGTTTTATCTGTAAAAGTAGTTACACAACCTTCACCTCCCAATTTTCCTGTTGAAATAAGATTTTTCTTTAGATTTGGAACATGCCTTATCTCCTTCAATAGCCATTGATTTCCATTCTACTGTTTTATGAGGACTGTACCCATTCCAAATATTTTACAGGGTTTATCATCACCCAATCGAACCTGTCCAAAATCTCCTTGAAAATAATCATGAAAATGTTTCCTATTAGGTGTGGCATTAAATGAGGCCCCTAAATCTACCACCCAGGCATCAATAATATTTTCTAATGAAAGAATCAAAACATCTGGCAACACATCACCTATCACATTCGCTTCATGATTGTTTTCTTGTTGTGCTTCTCCTTCTTTTCCCTTCCGATACTTGTAGTCTTTATTCAGGTGTCCTTTCTTCCCACGTTTCTAGCACACTATCCCTGATCTGGACTTGGATCTTCCTTTCCTTGAATCACTGTGATATCCTTCGCTCTTTCCTCTTTCCATTTTGTTCCCCTAGTCTTTGTAGTCAAAGCATTACCTGATGTCTCACCGGAGCTTTTCCATCGCAATTCCTCGCTAAGGATTGCACCGACAACATCATCAAACTTTAAAGTACTAGATCCAGAGACATATTTACTAATGGCCATAACTAAACCATTCCAATTTTCTGAAAATGAGCACAGAAATAATAGAGCCCTAACTTCATCATAAAAATTTACCCCTATAGAAATTAACCAACTGGTAACTGTATTAAATTCATTTAAATGATCAGCAATAGATCCACCTTCTGACATCTTCATGTTAAATAAAAGCTTCATAAGAAATACCTTATTTGAGGCCGAGGGTTTTTCATATAGTTTGGCCAATGCCGACATTAAACCCTCTATTGTAGTTTCCTTTGAAATATTAAATGCTACTGATGCTGCTAGGCACATCGATATTGTTCCAAGTGCCTTTATGTTGAGAATATACCATTCTGTGTCTGTCATAGTTGTCGGCTTCTTTGTTTTTCTGCTCAATGGTAGGTATAGATCTTTCTGATACAGATAATGTTTCATCTGTATCTTCCACAATTGGTAGTTTTGGCCATTAATTTTTTTGACCCTAAACCTACCATCTTCTGCCATTGCTCCCACTCAAACCAGGAACCCTTCTCTCCTGCGAGTTTATCAGCCAAATAGACCTTTGGCTATGATACTAGTTTTAGAAAATTATATATTATAGAGAAATGGAAAACACAAAATATTGCATAAATATAAACACAAAACATGCATAAAACAAGAGAGACACAGATATACGTGGTTCACCCAATTTGGGCTACGTCCACGGATAAACAACCAGTCCTTCCTTTTATATTATCCAACAAAATGAAGAGATACAACCTACAATAGATCCACTATAATTCCCTCTTCGCTCTCACACAATCTCCTCTCTCTTTCTCACTCAGAATACAGATCTACATAGATGCAATACAATTCCCTCATATATAGAGAGGGGTTACCTTCTAGGGAAAAAACCCTAAATTAAACATAACTTCTATTGTCATATCTCTCCCCAATGAATGGCCCAGATTGACTACGAAATTACAACATTTTACAAGGCAATTTTACATTTATTTTTAGCTTCGGGGGCACTTCCCTCGATCCCTCGTTGGGGGGGGCTCCAAATAATCGTCGTCGCCCCCCTTGGACCCCCTGGTGGTGCACATTTTATGGGTGACATTGCCACCGCATTACGAAATGGGGTCCAATGCGGTGATATCTCTGAATAAAGAAGATAACAGGCTCCACACCCAACAAGTGGTTTGGGATGGACAATCCTGAATGACTTGTATCTTGGATGGGTCCACATGTACCCCTTTCTCATCAATGATGTATCCCAATATTGAACCTAGGTCAGGCTAAAGGTGCATTTCTCCAAGTTAGCACACAACTTGTGTTATCGCAGGGTTTGAAGGACCTGTCGAATATGGTGGAGGTTCTCTTCCCAAATTTGGTTGAAGATGAAGATGTCATCTAAATACACCACCACGAATGCATTGGTGAAGGGTCGCAAGATTTCGTCCATCAGTCTCATGAAGGTTTCAGGGGCGTTCGTCAATCTGAACGGCATGACCAACCATTCGATAAGGCCCTCCTTGAATTTGAAGGTAGTCTTCCACACATCGAAGGGTTCGATAGAAACCTGGTGATAACCTGACTTCAAGTCAATCTTGCTGAAATATTTAGCCACTTTGAGCTAGTCCATAGGGTCATCAATCCATGGGTTTGGGTACCTATTCTGGACAATGATCTTATTCAATGCTTGATAGTCAATACAGAGCCTCCAGGTTCCATCCTTCTTCTGTACCAATACAATCGGGCTCCCACAAGTTGATGAGCTTGGCATGATGTGCCCTTTCTGCAATAATTCCTGAATCTTCCTCTCAATCTCATCATTCTCTAGAACAGAGCATTGATAGATCAGTCCAATTTGCAGTGACGCGCCCAAGATCATATCGATGGATTGCTTGACCCGACAGTGCAGAGGTACCCCTGTGGGTGAGGCGAAAATATCCCTGTACTCCTCCACGACCTTTTCCATCTATTGTTGCTTTGTAGAGGAGCCCTACTTGGAAGCCATGGCCATAATTTTCTTCTTATCCGGGGGGAAAATCATAAGGAAAAAAAGTTTCCTGGTCTGGGAAATGATCTTACTACATTTCTTTGTAGTGATTAAAGAGATGATGATAAGTGGGGCTCCCTTCGGTATCCTATACAGCTTATTAGCCAAAGTAATAATCACAAAACGAGGTCTAGACTCATATACAACATGTTGCTTCCACAAGTATGGTTGTCTTAACAATACATCACAAACTTCTAGAGGAGTAACATCACACAGTGCCTCATTCGTGAAGGGCTTGATGCTGTAGGGAAGGCAACACTGCTGGCTGATGTGAAGATCTCATCCTTGGTGAAGCCACCTGATGTTGTATGACTGTGGATGTGCTGTAGTTTTTAGGCTCAACCACTTCATGAACTTTGCTGAAATGATATTCTTTTGGCTCCCTATATTAACAATGAACTGCAGTGGAGAACCCTTCACCCACATCTATGAGTGGAAGAGGCGTTCCCCGTCCTCTGGATCTTCAGGCTCAATCTTCTGGATCTTGGTGGTGGCCATAGTGGCACTAGGCTCTGCATCAATGATATGCTTCGCTTTTTCAGTTCCCATATCAGATCCTGATTCAGAGTTGGAACCTGCATTTGATTCAGAAGCCTTCAGCTCAGCCACTAATGACTGTTTGGCCTTACACTCACTTGTATTGTGAGTGGAGCTCTTATGGAACTCACACCATCTTCCGGTGTCCTTCTTCATCTTCATGGTGTTGTTCTTTGTTTGCAGCTTAGGCAGGCTATCCTAGGTAGCCTCGCCTTGGCTTGGTCCTTTGTTCTATGGTTTGGGGGCTCCTTTTCCTTGCTTTGGATTTGTAGATCAAAATTCATGCTTCTTCTGTTTAAACTTTTGCTCAATCTTGACAGCGTACCGATACACCAGGCCGAACGAGGAAATGTCCAGGAACTCCATCTCATCCTGGATGTACTTGTGTAGACAACCACGGTACTTGAGCACCAAATGTCGCTCAGTATCCTTGATACCTAGCTTCGTGTAAAGGGTATGGAAAATATTTGTGAACACTGGCACATCTTGGTCCCTTCCTTGCCATAACATGGTCCACTTTATGTATTTGTCTTTATAGCTCCTGAAAGGGTAATATTGTTCCTTGATGGTGCTTCAGAAAGAATTCCAAGTGGGTGTAGCTGAAAACAATGAGGGTTCACTCTTGTCCTTTTGTTCACAGTAGGTTTCCCAAGAGTCCTTGACGTGTGGGGCGGCTTTGGGAAGTGCAAAAGTAATTTTTTCCCGATTGGAAAAGTCATGAATAGAAAAATATCCTTCCAAGAAATTTAACCATCTATCTATGGTGTCTATCAGGCCTTTGAATATGGGAATATCGAAGTTAACTTATACCTTAAAAGGAGTGGCGCCTCCAAAGTGGTTGCTGAATGAAGATGTGTCGCATATGGGTAGTCTTCGAAGGATCTGGGCAAAATTATCCATAATCTCATCCCTCTGTCGCTCGAGGGCTTCCTCGAGCAACATTTTGAAAGGATCTCTTGCCCCCTTGTCTTTCTTTTCTTCTGCCATGGGAGGTCGTCGGGTTTTGCGAGGCTGATCTTGCAATGGTTCAACCAGATCAAGCCCTAAATCCTTATACCTTGACTTTGTTGGGGACATGCAAAGAAAAACAGAGAAAGAGCAGACCACTCTAATACCACTGATCCAAACTTAAACATGAAAATAGAGATGCAATAGAAAACAATTCATTTCATTAATAGAAAAATATTGAACGCTGCTTACAAACAAAATGGAAATAAGATATCTCGGGTGATGGTAGCTTATCTATGAGAAGAGATGTGGTGCATACATGCCTTTGAAATTTATTACAATGAGACTCAAGGGCCTATTTATTATTGGAAAACAGGAGAAAACCCTAAATAACCTAAACCTTAACCCCAAGAGATGTAACACCAAGAGTTCGTGGGTCCCATTGGGGTTAGTTGGACATCCAACTTCCCGGGGTCATAACTTGGTCATATTATCTCTATTTGGCACGTACAATACCTTGTTGGGAAGGTCTTGCCAAGTACTACATATTTTACCATAGGACCTAGCCTATGGCTATGGGCCTGTCATGGACCCCAAAAAAACGTTGTTCAAGGGGTTAAAACTGCTCCGAAAGTTCAGGACCCAAAAAATACTAAGAATAGTAAATGATGAAATGTACAAGGAAACATATGAAACTGACTAGGGTGTCTATGTGGAATATGCGGGTGGCCACCAATATCAACCTAGATCATTCCTCCCCCCTTAGGAAGCCATGGTCCCCATTGCGTGCAGAGCCTACATGAGGTGAGGAAATTTGTATTGAACTTGGTCCCTAGTGAACCACTTGCCCTGGTGAAGAAGTTGGCCTTATTTGACAACTCGATATAGTTGTATCCTCTGTTGGCGCATGTTCTTGATCTATGTGTCCATGATTTGATTATTTGTGGCCTGTTCCATGCAGTCTGGGTTGAGCTCTGTTGGTATGAGTTGTTCTGCAATGTCATATGTGTCCAACAATGGTAGAAAGTATGGCCGAAGGCGATCTACATTGAACACTAGGTGTAGACCAAGGAATGGTGGGATGCTGAGCTCGAAGGCATTATCACCGATGACCTTTTTGATGGTGTATATCCCATATCGAAGTGGGTGAAGCTTGCAGTGGTGTCCAACAAGGCACTCCTTCTACAAATGTAGCCAAATTTTTTCGTCCACCTCGAACTTGTGTGACACTCAATGTTGATTATGGCACTGCTTGTACTTAGCATTGACTCTGTCCAATATATCAGGGACCTATTTGCAGATGTGTTAAATGCACTCAATGAAGCTGTTAGCCCTTTCAGCTTTGGACTGAATGTGAGCTGAATCTACCTGAGTGGTTGCAAATGGTATGTCCACATCAATGGGGCATAATGGCTAAAATACCAGCCCTACCTGAAAGGGACTGTGGCCTGTAGAGTTGTGGAGACATCTATTGTAGTTGTGTTGGACATAGGGGAGACTTTCATCCCACGTGTGTAGATGCTTCGAGTTGTACATGCGCAAAATGTGTGCGATCATCCTATTGACAACCTTTGTTTGGCCATCAGTTTGGGGATGGAAAACCGTGGACTGAGACAATGGACTGTGGGATCCCAAAGTGTACCCACACTTGCTCAAAGAAGAGCTTAGCAATGGCCTCTGCTGTGATACTCTTCTTGCAGGATGCCATGATGGCCATCTTAGAGAATCTGTCGATGACTACGAAAACACAATCGTTGTTGTTCTTAGTAGAAGGAAGGCACAACATGTAATGCATGGAGACAGATTTCCAAGGCCAGCTAGGAGTAGGTAGAGGAGTTTACAAGCCTTGCTTCTTGATGGTTGGTTTGGCAATGGCGTAGGTGGTGTGGGATCTAATGTACTTCCCAACATCCTGACGAAGTTTCAACCAATAAAAATACTTCTGAAATATTGCCACTATTCTATCTACTCTGAAATGTCTAGCGACCTGACTGTAGTGTTCCTCCCAAATCATCTTGGCGCACTCACTTGAAGGAGCAAAGATGTGTCCTAGCTGGCATAAAAGTGCATCCTGAAGGTGAAAATTTGGAACTCGCTTCCCTTCCAGGACTGTCTGGTATATGCTACCTAATTTTGGATTGCTCTTGTAAAGATACGACCACCCCAATGTCTTGTGCCCACATGAGTCAAGAACAATGATCAACACCATGATCGGTGGTCGGTAGAGGCAATCAACGATGTTATTGATGTTTCCCTTCTTGTACTTAATGTTCAAATGGAACAGTTGCAGATAGGTGGACCATTTCTGATGGCGATCGTTCTGCAACTTCCCTTGTATTTGTATGAATTTTAGAGGTTGGTGCTCTGTGTGGATGAACGTTTCCTTCCCCATAATGTAATGCTTCCATTGACGGTAGGTATGCACCAAGGAATACATTTCTTTGTCATAAGTGGGGTAATTTCGAACTGTGTCTGAAATTGTCTCACTATGGTAAGCCACTGTATGCCCATGTTGAGTAAGAACCACACCAATAACATAGTTAGAGGCATCTGTCTCAATCTCAAATGGTTGTTGCAGGTATGATAATGTGAGCACCGGTCAAAAACAAAGGTGATTCTTCAACTCAGAGAACGTTGTTTGTTGGGTTTTCGACCAAAAAACTTTGCTTTCGCTCCACCCTTGGTGACTTGACTTGAAGGCCAAGTGATATGAGAGAACCCTAACATGAACCTATGGTAGAAATTGGAAATACCCAAAAAGATGTGAAGCTCTATTAGAGTAGTTGGTGTTGGCCAATCTCGAATGACTTGTATCTTGGATGGGTCCACATGTACACCTTTCTCATCAATGATGTATCCTAGATATTGAACATGAGTCAGGCCAAAGGTGCATTTCTCCAAGTTAGCACACAACTTGTGTTCTCGCAGGGTTTGAAGGACCTGTCGAATATGATGGAGATGCTCTTCCCAACTCTGGCTGAAGATGAAGATGCCATCTAAATACACCACCACGAATCGGTGAAGGGTCGTAAGATGTCGTCCATTAGTCTCATGAAGGTTGTAGGGGCGTTCATCAATCTGAACGACATGACCAACCATTTAAAAAGACCCTCTTTTGATTTGAAGGCAACCTTCCACACATCAGAGGGTTCGATAGGCACTTGGTGATAACTCGAATTCAAATCAATCTTGCTGAAATATTTTCCCCCTTTGAGATGGTCTAGAAGGTCATCAATCTACGAGATTGGGTACCTATTCCAAACAATGATCTTGTTCAGTGCCTGATAGTCAATACAGAGCCTCTAGGTCCCATCCTTCTTCTGTACCAATACAATCGGGCTCCTACAAGGTGATGAGCTTTGCCTGATGTGCCCTTTCTACAATAGTTCTTGAATCAACCTCTTGATCTCATCGTTCTCTAGAACAGAGCGTCGATAGATTGGTCCATTGGGTAGCGATGTGCCTGGTGTTAGATCGATGGAGTGGTTGACTTGACAGTGCAAAGGTACCCTTGTGGGTGAGGCGAAAATATCCCTGTACTCCTCCACGACCTTGTCCATTTGTTGTTGTTGTGCAGAGGAGCCCTGCCTGGAAGCCGTGGCCACAACCTTCTTCTTGCCCTAGGGGAAAATCATAAGGAAAAAATATTTTCTGGTTTGGGAAATTATCTTACTACATTTATTTGTAGTGATCAAAGAGATGGTGATAGGTAGGGATACCTTTGGTATCCTGTACAAATTATTAGCCAAAGTAATAATCACCAAGTGAGGTCTATACTCATATACAACATGTCGCTTCCACAAGTATGGTTTTCCTGACAATACATCACAAACTTCAAGAGGAGAAATGTCACACAGTACCTCATCCATGAAGGGATTAATGTTGTAGGGAAGGCCATATTGCTGGTTGACATGAAGATCTCATCCTTGGTAAAGCCACCCGATGGTGTATGATTGTGAATGTGTTGTAGTCTTTAGGCCCAACTACATCACGACCTTTGCTAAAATGAGGTTCTTTTAGCTCCCGCTGTCAATAATGAACTACAATGGAGAACCCTTCACCCACATTTTTGAGTGGAAGAGGCTTTCCCCCTTCTCTGGATCTTCGGGCTCAATCTTTTATATCTTGGTGGTGGCCATGGTGGCACTGGGCTCCATATCAATGATCTACTTCCCTTTGTCAGTTCCCTTATTGGGTTCTTATTCAGAGTCAGAACCTGCGTCTGATTCAGAAGCCTTTAGCTCAGCCGCCAGTGACTGCTTGTCCCGACACTGACTTGTATTATGAGTGGAACTCTTATGGAACTCACACTATTTTATCGTGTCCTTCTTCATGTTCATGGTGTTATTCTTTACTTTTGGCTTCGGTGGGCTATCCTGGGTAGCCCCGCCTTAGCTTGGTCCTTTGTTTTATGGTTTGGGTGCACCTTTTCCTTTGGATTTGCAGATCCAAAGTCCCGCTTCTTCTGTTTAAACTTATGCTCAAGCTTGATAGTGTACTGATATGCCATGCTGAGCGAGGAAATGTCCAGGAACTCCATCTCTTATTGGATGTACTTGTGTAGACAACCATGGTACTTGAGCACCAAATGTCCCTCAGTATCCTTGATACCTAGCTTCGTGCGAAGGGTATGGAAAATATTTGTGAACTCTGGCACATATTGGTCCCTTCCTTGTCGTGGCGTGGTCCACTTTATGTATTTTTCTTCATAGATCCCGACACAGTAATATTGTTCCTTGATGGTGCCTCTAAAAGAATTCCAAGTGGGTGTGGCTGAAAACAACGAGGTTGCACTCTTGTCCTTTTGTTCATAGTAGGATTCCCACTAGTCCTTAACGTGTGGGGCGGCTTTAAGAAGTGCAAAAGTAATATTTTCCTGATTGGAAAAGTCATGAACTGAAAAATATCCTTCCAATAGATTTAAACATTTATCTACGACATCTGCATCTATCATGCCTTTCAATATGGGAATATAAAAGTTAAATTGTACCTTAAAATGAGTGGTACCTCCAGAGTTATTACTGGATGAAGATGCATCGCTTGTGGGTAGTTGTCGAAGGATCTGGGAAAATTTATCCATCATCACGTCCCTCTGTTGTTCAAGGGCTTCCTCGAGCAACATTTTGAAGGATCTCCTACCCCCTCATCTTTATTTTCTTCCACCATGGGAGGTCGTCGGGTTTTGCAAGGCTGATCTTGCAATGGTTCAACCAGATCAAGCCCTAACTCCTTATACCATGACCTCCTTGGGGACATGCAAAGAAAAATGGAGAAAAAGCATATCGCTTTGATACCACTTATCCAAACTTAAACAAGAATGCAACAACTTACATATATAATCATAAACATAGATATGCAGTGGAAAAACACTTCATTTCATTAATAGAAAAAAACTGAATTATGCTTACAAACAAAATGGAAATAAGATAGCTCGGGTGATGGTAGCTTATCTCTGAGAAGAGATGTGGCAAATACATGCCTCTGAACTATGTTACAATGAAGCTCAAGGGCCTATTTATTATTGGAAAACATGAGAAAACCCTAAACAACCAAAACCCTAACCCCATGAGATGTAACACCAAGAGTTTGTGGGCCCCGTTGGGGTTAGTTGGGCGGCCAACTTCTTGAAGTCACAACTTGGTCATATTATCTTCATTTGGCGTGTACAATAACTTGTTGGAAAGGTCTCATTGAGTACTATAGGTTTCACTGTAGGCCCCTACCTATGGTTGCAAGCCTACTGCTGACCTCAAAAAAATGTCGTTTAGGGGGTCAAAACTGCTCCGGAAGTTGAGGACCCAAAAAAAGTGTTAAAAATAGTAGATGCTGAAATGAACAAGGAAACATATGAAACTAATGGGGGAGGGGTCTAGATGGAATAGGTGGGTGGCCACAAATATCCACCTGGATCATTCGCCACTAATTAAATGAGCATGTATGGGGGTAAAGTGAATATGTAGGAATTAACTTGCACCTTTTCCAATATCTTGAAAGGATCCTACCACGTATCCTTGATATTCTTACCAAGGCCTTGTAGTCTTTACTTGTTCAATTGTAACCAACATTTTTCTTCCACTTTGAATGAATTCTTTGTTCTATGTTGATCATGAATAACCTTGTGTATTTCCTACAACTTCTTTCGCTTCTCATATACTTGCAAATGATCTATCTAATATTCTCAACAATCTTTTATTTGCTTAAAGAATTCCCTGTGATATCCTCCTTCACTCCTCCTTGATGTCCATATAAAGCATCAAAAGGTGAAGGTGTCAAACACACAAAGCAAGTTTAAAATGGGGACTAACTAGTATAAGTATGGACTACTTTGTTATAAAAATTTTGTACATAGATGAAGTTTTCATCCTAGGCCTTTGGATGTATTTTATTGTAATCCCTCAAAAGTCACAACAAATTTTTGTTGACTATTTTTATTCACCCATCTATTTGTGTATGGAATTATATTGACATATTCAACTTCATTACTAAGAAAATTTTTGGTGATAATCACATTAGAAATAATTTGCTAACGTGTTTCGAACCAACCAGTGTGGTTCACCATTGACAAATTAGTTCTGATATGATTATCACCAAAACAATTCTTAGTAATCAAGTTATGGATCATAGAAACCTAAATTTGGGTATCTTCAGCTTCATTTATATATTCTCCCACAATGTGGTCCAAAATACATTAATAAATCTAGTTTTCTTGTTTGAAATGATGCTTCTTGGTATTCAAAGTGCACCCAAACATGTTCAAAGAACAAGTTTGCTATTTATTTCCATTTTATGTTATTTATATAGGGCATGAGAATGCACATATTGAGGAACCTATCAAATATCAAAAATAGGTTTCCATGCCCCTTCTTTGTTGTTGGTAAAACTCCCACAAAATCCATCGAAATGATTTCCCAATGATGACCAGGTACATGTAAGGGATTATATAACATTGCTTCTTGTTACTAGGCTTGCAAGTAGAACAAAGCATGAATCCTCTAATGTACCTTCCTACATGTCTTGTATTATGGGCCGATACACATACCTCTGAAAGTTTTTTGTTATCTTCCTAGCACCAAAATTCCCTACAACCTTGGAGGTGTGATCCTTTCTAATAGCTTTAGTTTCACACTTTTGGGAACATAAAGATTTTCTAGTCTATAAAATAACCCATACTAGAGATTGTATTTAGTTTTTTTGTCACCATATTCGAGATGAATTTGGCCCCACAATTGTTAAAACACCTTTTTGAAGTCCTAATATTCTACGTATGCCTCTTTATATGCATCATAATGAAAGGATCAATGTGCATTAGAGTTCCCAAAGAGGTAATTTTTGATGCGGTTGGTTTTGAAAGCATGTCCTCCAACTTGTTTATGATACATTTCTTGCACTTGATGAATAAATGAAATTATTGTTAGAACTCCATCCACTTGTAGTGTTTGGTATGTTGTAGCTTGATTTGGGCTTGAAATATTGTAGTGGTTGGTGATCTATGTCGATGATAATATCCCTTCCCATCAGATAGTGTTTCGACTTCATGATAACTTGTACTATCACGTAGAGATCCTTGTCATAAGTAGGTTAGTTGAGAACTTCCCCATGAAGTACTCCAAAATTATAACATATTGGCCTTCATTGTTGCATCAATATTGTTCCCATCACATACCCACATTCATTTTTCTCCACTTCAAATGACTTATATATATTTGGTAACCCAATAAATTGTGCTTGATTGATTTTATTTTCCATATCTTCAAAGGTGTTCTATTTGTTCTTCCCTCACTAGAAACTCTTTCCACTCGTTAAGGTGGGAAGTGGTTAGCTATTGCTAAAAATGAAGTTGTGGGCTTTTTGCAAGTACCATGTTGCCGCAGGGAAACTCCTAACTTTAGAGACATTTGTAGGAATCAACCACTTATGGGATCCATCTTCACATGATATATCTTATGCTGTCCTCCACTAATCACATACCCCAAATACATCAAAGACTGTTGGAAAAGCTCACATTTCTTGAGTTTTTCTAGCAACTGGTGCTTCTGCAAGGTCTCTAGCACCTACATCAAATGTGAGATCTGCTCCTCCTAGGTATAAATATAAAACAACATATCATCTAAATAAATTGTAACAAATGAATCTATATAAGGGTGTAGTATGCCATTCATTAGTATCATAAATTTTTGGCTTGTATGGGCCTGACCCAGGTTCAGAGATGATTTAGCCAAACAAATCCTGGTAGTACTGGCCCTTTCAGAAACAGTGCGCGGAGTGTAGACTGAGGTCTCACCTGAAGTAGTATGGGAGGGTGCTAGAACCAAGTTTCTACACCGTAGAGATGTCTGATGGTTTTTCAGTGGTCTGTGGTTTGACCATGCACACACGCTGCTACGTGCACCTATCAGTACCTTGCAGCCTGCAATGCTGCCTTCACGCATCTCTTTTCGAGGCGCGATCTGTGTTATTACCCAAGTTCCTTACTATTAACCTGATATTATCCGATTACTTAACTTATCTGTATGAGCCCGATTATCCTTAACAGTGTTCAGTATTCATATAAGTGTGCACGATAATCAAAACGGTATAAATGCATAAAAAATCATACAGAAATAGATACCCAGTATTTAGAATCCAAATTCTCTTTATTATCCTTCTTCTTGGGTTACAGACTCAACTTCACCATGCGCACTCAGCTTCATGGGTCCGCGCACTCAGCTACGGACTCTACTAGGCCTCTGCGCACTCAACTATAGAGCCTCTTCCTATTACTACGACCCAATACACTTAGATTTCTTCTCTATTCGCTACTAGATCATTACATTAATGGATATATTGTTAATTATTTTCTTTACAATGTAGAGCCTCACTCTATTTATACAATCCCATGGTCCATGGACCATGGGTAGGTTGACATGACATTGCATTAGATTACAACACTTAGGGAGGACAACCTTATGACTCAATATACATTTCGCACTCCGTGCCCATAATTTGCGGAGTCTTACAACATATTTGACCAAAACTTGGGCTTTGAGGCCCAAAACATGCTGTGGAGATTCCATGCCCAACAGGCCCCCAACACAAACATCGTGACTCACCCTCGAATCACTCTGTTGGCGTGACGATCTTGGTGTGGAGTCCCTCCAAGTGGTCCCGGACTGCTCGGAGGTCTGCAATTCACTGCTCTGCGGTTTGCTGGACCTACTGCATGCGCTCCTCCATGTCTGAATTGTGTTCTTACCTCTGTACTAGCATCGTATGTTTATAGTCCTGCGCCCTTGTCCGGCTCCTCGGGTTGCGAAGACTTTGCTGCGGCCAATTAGTCAGATAGCCGGCCCCCCCTGTGTAGGGCTTCAAGCGACTGCCGTTGACTTTTCCTAGGAAGGGTTCTCCATTTAGTTTGACTAGCTGGACTGCACCTCCGTCTATGACCTCCTTAATCACATATGGTCCAACTAGTGCATTCTGGATTTTCTCGGAAATTTTTCAAACTTACTGTCATACAATAGTACTAAGTCATTTACCTTGAAGGTGCGCAACTTGATATGGAGGTCGTGCCAGGACTTTTCACGCTGCTTTTGTACCTGCTGAGGAAATCCAGCCAGAAACCATTCTTCCTTGAGTTCTCCTAATTACACGAGCCATTCTTCTAGAGCATCGAGGTCCATCATCCCTGTGAGCGCTGTTATTCGCAGACTAGGTATAATGTATTCTATTAGTATGATAGCTCCCGTGCCATAAACTAACTGAAAAGGTGTCTATCCCATCAATTTCTTGCATGTTGTCCTGTAAGCCCATAATATAGTAGGTAAGCACAGGTCTCAGTCATTTCGCTGCACGTTACACACTTTGGTTAGCACAGTCTCCAATATTTTGTTGAATGCCTCTACTATTCCATTAGTTTGTGGGTGGTATGGTGTACTTTTCTGATGATACACCTGGAACTCTTTTGTGAGCGTGCTGATGGTTTCATTCAGGAAATGTGTTCCGCGATCACTCATTAAGATTTTCGGACAACCAAATCATGTCAACACATTTTTGAACAAAAACTTCGTAGCCATAGCGGCCATGCAGTCTTTGACTGGCTACGCTTCCGCCCATCGTGTCAGGTACTCCGTAACGGTGATGGTGTAGCACATGCCCATCTTTCCCTGAGGTTTGATCGGTTCCACAAAGTCGATTGCCCATTTTTCAAATGACTGCAGTCTCATTTGTGGATTTAACAACATCTCATCCCTCCGTGATGGTTTTCCAGTCCTTTGACATATGTCGTAGGCCTTATAGTGTGCTTTTGAATCCTGGTGCAGGGTTGGCCGCCATAGCCCTGCGGGAAGAATCTTTTGTGTGGTCGCGCATCCTGCATAGTGTCATCCTACAGCACACCAATGTGCTTCCGTGAGGATTTGACCTCATTCAAATTCAGGTACGTATCTTTGCAATATCTCATCATTGCCCATTTTGTATAGGTGCCCCGCGATGACAGAAAAGTCCATCGCGCGCACTACCAATTCCTTTTTCTGTTGGATTGAGTATTCCTTCAGCACAGTTCTCGTTGTTAGAAAATGAATTATATCTTTGAAGTGTTCATCTGCGACGCGCACTACAAAGAGCTGTGCATCAGGTAGTCTCTCTTCCAAATTCGTTGGTTCCTCGCCTGTATCAATTCGTGACAAGTGATCTGGTCCTGCGTTTAGACGTGCCGGCTTGAATATGACCTCAAAATCATATTCTTGGAACAGTAAGAGACATATGCATATGCGCCCCCCCAACATAGGGTTATTCACCAGGTATTTCAACGGGGAATGGTCGGTATACATCTTGAAATGTCCTCCAAGTAGATAGTGTCAGTATTTTTGGAGCACATACACCATCGCTAACCCCTCGTGCTTGGTGGTGGAATAGTTCTTTTATGCTTTGGACAATCTTCGTCTTTCAAACACGATCGGGTGATCCATGCCCTCCGCGCCCTCCTGTGTGAGTACGACTCCCAACGCAATACACGATGCATCAACATGTAGATGAAATTCCACATCCCATTTTGGGAAGACCAGGATTGGAGCGGAGGCTTGTTTCCCCTTCAAGACATCCAAACTTTTCATGCAATTATCATTACAGCAATATGTAACATCCTTTTTCAATAGCTTTTCCATCGGTGCTGTTATTTGGGCATAAATTTTGATGAACTTCCTATAGTATCCAGTGTGTCCCAAAGTAGCGCGCAGTTGTTTAACACTTCGTGGTGCTTCCAAATTTAGAATAACGACAATCTTCGCAGGGTCCACCATCAGTCCTTATTTGTAGACCACATGTCCTAGCAGGTTTCCAAAGGGAACGAGGAATGTGCACTTCTTAAGGTTCAACACAATTTGGTGTCGGCGACAAGTATCCAACATCAAACGTAGGCTTGCTACATGGTGCTTAACTAATCCAAAGACAGTCCAATCATCTAGATAGACCTCCAAGAGCTTGTGGATGTATTATTTGAAAGCGGTGACAATGATGCGCGAAAAGATAGCTGACACGTTCTTCAGTCCAAACGACATAACAGAGTATTGAAAGCAGCCCCATTCTGTTGCGAAGGTCATTTTTCTCCTATCTTCTAGCGCGATCTTGATCTGATGGTACCCTGAGAACCCATCCGTGAACGATTATGTTTCCTGACCGCCAACATTCTCAGTACTTCATTTGTGAATGTTGTCAGGAATGGATCGTGTACACAGGCGTCATTCAGCTTCCTAAGGTCCACACATATTCTTATTTCGCCCTTCTGCTTTTTCTCCTGTACTACCATAGGACTTACCCAGTCAGATTCTTCCACTAGCTCAATAATTCTGACTACGAGCATTTTGTCTAATTCTTTGTGGATTTTTCTTTATATTTCGGATTCAAGCGGTAAGGCCGCTGTTTAACTGGCTTTGCATAAGGTTTCAGAGTGATCTTCATCATCCCTAAGTCACCAACGATCCCTTTTAAGTCCGTAATTTTTGTCGGGAACAAGTCTTGGTATTCGTGGAATAACTCAACGACCTTATCCACCATGGCCTCGTCCCAACAGTCCCCAAGTGTTGTGTACTTCGGCTCCACCTTCGTTCCAATGTTTAGTTGCTTTGTTTTTAGTAGTGCGGTGATGTTAGGGTCCTCAATCGATGGTCCTCAAACCTTGGGATAGCCTTCCATTTCACGAATATCAATATTTCATGGGTTGTCATCATCCTCCTCAACATTTATGCTGTAACACTCTAGTGCGCAGCTCAGTTGTGTCGCCCATTCTGTCTGAAGTTCCTTCATTGGCTCCTGGGGTATTTTGAAGATAGTTGCTTTCACTGCCTGTAGCACATCATCAATAGTATCCCACCAACGATCTTCAAACTTGAAAGTTAACAGAAATCCCTCGTGGAAGACATCCCATTCCCTCGTACTATGGCGGAGCTCCATCTCAGTATACCAATTCATGGGCATGACATCCAGGGTATGATAGAATAAATGTACCCATTCAGGTTGTGGCTCTTCCCCGTAGACCTTGGTCCATTTCGCGAGGTGTCTATGTGGATCATCCCCTCCATCATATTTTTCTACCAGCTGTATCTATGGTTTCCAAAACCGCAGGCGCATCATTCTTCTGCATCTGCGCCAATATTCAAAACTTCCCTGATGCGTACCCCACCACCTTGCAGGCATCGCGCACAGTGCCCACTTCAGAGCATTGAATCGCTGCTATTATGGTATTGCGCTTTTAAATTTGTTTAGGAATTCATCCATTGCTGTCAACCCATCGTATGTAGGTAGATCCCTGACCTTTGTCATCACGTATTGCAGTGATCTAACCATCATGTTGTAATTAAACATTGTTACTTTGTGTAGCCAACTCTGCCATTGCTCTACTTCTTCGTCTGAATCTGAAGTGCAGGAGCTTTCTCGCTCCCACAAAATCCTTCCATCTACAGTCGGATTCACCCATTCCTATTCTCACACCATTATCTTGTATACGCAATTGAGATCGTCATCACTATCATTGTTGCGCACTGGTTCAGTGTATCACGTTCCCTCGGCTAGATTTAGCGGTACTACTACGCGTAGTGACTTTTTCTCAAAGATCATTTTGCGCTTCTTCAGATTTATGACTCCATTCATATCGATGGCCCAGTTTATTCCTAGTAGTGCGAGATAGGGATTGTTGTCATCGACAATCTCTATCACTTCAAAATCCGCCTGCATACTCGCACCTTCAATATCCACTGTTACCCCTTGCAATCTTCCCATGGGCAAGATCTTCTGTTGGTTCACCATTCGTAATTGAATAGGAGACCATTGTAGCGCAGGTTTGCCCATGTGTTCCCATGTTTGTTTCGGTAGTACATTCACGTCCGATCCAAGATCCAAGATTACCTGATCCATTTCATACTTTCTGATTTGTGCAGTCAACCTCATTTCCCTTCTTGTGTGTAATGCCTGTTTTCCAAGTTTCCGGACCACGCGCAGTTCTCCTGACCCCGCGCACCTAGTGATAAGTTCCTGTAGTCCTTTTACTGCCTTGCTGTCGCGTAGTAGTTTCATGCATGTCTCTAGAAAGGTAGTGAGCATTGAAGGATCCATCCCTGGTTCTAGTTGATCCTTACTACCTAAATTGGAGGCCTTCGTGAAGCTCTTCTTAGCTTCCATGAATGTCTCCTTCGCGCGTTCTAAATCAATTTCGGGTTCCTTTGTAGAAGCCTTGCAAACCCACACACTTTCTTCTGACTGCTTACTTTTATCATCGCTAGTGGTCATACCACTCTTGAGCATCATGTTTACATTCAGGTCTTCTTCGCACAGCTCAGACCTCATTTGCAAATTCTGAGTCGGAGGAGGTTGGAGTACCTTTTTTCGTGCAACCTCACTATCAGGGTAGGGCAGTCTTCTGCCTCATGATCAAACTAAGTACAGTACAAATATCATGTCCTTGTCGGGTTCGTACACTCGTGGGTATAGTTCCATGGCCCTCCGCAATTGTAACAAATAATCAACTAGTCATTTGTAAGTCGACAATAAAAAGAAAACATTAAAAATTTTCTTAAATTAACTATTAATAAGCTCCATAATTTCGCGCTCTCTGTTCTCAAAGTACAAATCTCATGGCCTTGATGATGGACTCACTAAGCTAGTCCGAAATGTTGGTTTCAAAACTTCTCACAGGTTTTTTCCAAAAAAAATTAAAATTCTGGCAAACTGTATGGACTCTCTCTTTAACAACAAATTAGATGTTCGCAACCCCTTCCTAGTCCCATTCCACCTTGAGCTTGTCCACGCCCCTGGAATCTAGCGTGCGCCATTCCTGTATTTGGGTCGAGGGATCATGTTTTGGTTTGCACCCTGTAGGCAGGAGTCCAATCCATCATTAGTTCGTAGCTTCTACTGGTGCATTCATCATTGCTTACCGACCTGCAGAAATTACAAAACAATTGCTGGGACGTCTGTGTATACGTCTGCAGTAGATGACAATTATCCGTAGTGTGTTTTCCTCCTATCTGACAGATTGCGCACCATATAACATGCACCGTGCTTGGTCCTACTTGTGCCTCAGGTATTAACGGCATTGGCCATCCTCCTACCAAGTAATTCGCAAACACTGGGCAATGGTCCTTGTCATGCACTTGGCCTTTGCATTTTATGCACCATACCTCCTTGCGCACCTCTTGCCAAGGTGTCCTATCCTATTTCAAACTCTACATCTCCAGACATAGATTTTGCAGTTGCGCGTGGATTTTTTGGACTCCCAGATCGAGGTCTTATATAGGGGTCTCATGCAATCTCAAAGTCATCTCCAAAGCTTCGGCATGGGTGGAAAGTTTTTGTTGTGATAGCACCATCCTTAAGTGCGGTGTTAGTGATGCTACAAACCATGTGTGCTGTTGTCCATTTGTCAAAGTCATGTTGGCTTCACGAATCATACCCTTCAGTATTTGGTCCAGATCCCATGGGGTCTTGCCCGAGAGCATCACAATCTCCTTAAACCCGATAATTGATTGTGTCTCAGATTTTGGCCTGCTAAATTCCCTGTTTAGCGCAGTTTGGATTTCTGTGATTCCTATGTTTGGATGGTCATTAGAATGCTTGATGTACCATGTTAGTGTGCGATGCTACAATGCTCTTACTAGTGTAGCCTTCTTGATATTGTCATCCATGACACCTTATGCTTCCCATACCGCCCTTACCACGAACCAGAATTGTTCCGGATCTTCATTCCCTACTCCTCTAAATATCGGTAGTTTAATTGCACTTGCAATATTGTACTGTGGTGGTGGCAGAGGTGGGGTGGGTGGATATGGAGGTGCGGAGGGTGAGATGGGTGGCAGTGTAAGTGGAAGTGGTAAGCACAGAATCCGTAGCCTTATCAGACTGACTGCGCTTCTCGAAGAGACTTTCACGAGTTCTTCCTTGCTTTCCTGTGAGGGTGAAATTAAGGGACTGGTTTCTAATTATTCACTACTTCTGCTTTTGTAGATCTTCCCACTTCACATAGTCCCAAACATTAATTTATTCGCATAACCTAATTTTCACACAATAGCATCTTAATCCAAGTGTTCAAAGATTTAATATACTTACCTCGCCGTCCCTTGAGGAAGTGTTGCTCCACCTCACTGTAGCTGACGATCGTATCTACTGTGAACTCAGTGATAAATCCTCCTATAATTCGATCGAGCCAATGGTCCACAGCTGACATGATCTTATCTCCTAATGCTTCTAGTCTGCGCACTAAGTCCGTAGTCCACATGATTGGTTTGTCGAGCCTACACCTTCCTTGATTGTCTGCTAGCTTCATGATCCACTCATATAGCTCAGAAGGAAAGGATGCAATTTTTTTTTTTTGGATTTCGGTATATAAGTAGCGCTCCAACCGCTGTTCCTTAGATACTCGCAGATTCTTGTTTTCCTGCGTCACGAACTCGTGAATATTCTTGTTCAACCACCCTTCAATTTCTTTCTTTGTTGGATTCTGGTGACACGACATCAGACATCCCTTATATAGATCTTGGTCCTGACAACGGAACCATTTGTTGGCTTGTGTGGGCCTGACCCAGGTTCAGAGATGATTTAGCTAAACAAATCCCGGTACCACTGGCCCTTTTGGCAATAGTCCGTGGAACGTGGACTGAGGTCTCACCCGAAGTAGTATGGGAGGGTGATAGAACCAAGTTTCTACACCCTAGATATGTTTGATGGTTTTTTGGTGGTCTGCGGTTTGACCCTATGCGCACGCTGCTACGCGCACCTATCAGTACCTTGCAGCCTGCAATGTTGCCTTCGCGCATCTCTGTTCAAGGCGTGATCTGTATTATTACCCAATTTCCTTACCATTAACCTGATATTATTTGATTACTTAACTTATCTGTATGAGCCCGATTATCCTTAATAGTGTTCTGTATTCATATAAGTGCGTGCGATAATCAAAACAGTATAAATGCATAGAAAATCATATAGAAACATATACACAGTATTTAGAATCCAACTTCTCTTTATTATTCTTCTTCTTGGGTTACAGACTGAACTTCACCCTGTGCACTCAGCTGCAAGGGTCCGTGCACTTAGCTGTGGACTCTACTAGGCCTCTGTGCACTCAGCTGCAGAGCCTCTTCCTACTACTACGACCTAATACACTTAGACTTTTCCTTTATCCGCTACTAGATCATTATATTAATCCATCTCTTGTTAATTATTTTCTTTACAACCTAGAGCCTCACTCTATTTATACAATCCCATGGTCCGCGAACCATGGGTAGGCCGACATGACATTACATTACATTACAACACTTAGGGCGGACAACCCTATGACTCAATATACATTTCGCGCTCTGCGGCTGTAATTCGCAGAGTCTTACAACATATTTGACCAAAACTTGGCTTTGAGCCCCAAAACATGCTGTGGGGGGATTCCATGCCCAACATAAACATAGCTAGTATGTTGCATAAACTAAATGGCCTTTCTTATTTTTGAAGCCATTCTTGCAGATGACTTCTTCTTTGACTTGAACCTAGTGGTATCCTAATTCTAAATCTAGCTTAATGAAGTATTTGTTTGCTCTAACTAATCTAATAAATCATCAATCCTAGGTATGGGATACTTGTTATTAAGAATAATCTAATTAAACGATATGCAATAAATGCACATTCACCAAGTCCCATCCTTCTTTGGTAAAATTATGATGGGTGACTAACACGATGAGGTGCTTGGTGAATAACACTGTGCTCTAGCAGCTAGCAAAATCACTTCTTCAATTCATTTGCTTCTAGAACAAATTGTCGATACAACCCAATATTTTGCAATAAAGAGTCTGACAATAATTGGATTTTGTGCTCCACTTCCTTCTTGGGTGGTATCACTTTACGCTCCTATAACACTCCCATGTATTAATCTATCAACCATTTTATTTGATGTTTCTATTATTTTATACACCACTCCTGGGCTACCTTTTCCCTTATTGACTCATCATTAGACCAATTTTCTTAAGAAGAGTAAAGCTTACTGTTTAATGTAACTAATCAACTTCTTGGCTTCATTAACAGTTATTAGTGTATACTTGGAATTTCCTTTATGTATATTGATGATGAATGATTTATCATCCTTGATCTATGCATCCTTGTTTACTCATCCCAATGGATATGGGCTAAGATGATCATGAACCTTCAATCCAAGTTTGTTGGCTAGATCTACTTTTATGATATTAACCTATGAACCCGAGTTAAAGAAAGAATCTATCTTAGTCTTCTTGACTTGGATCTTAATGTGGAATAGTTTGTTCATCTCCTTCTCTTCCTAGCAATAATAACTAGTACGATTCACCTCTTTCTACACAGATGCATAGTTAATATTTTCATCCACAACACAAATACTTTCGACTTCATTACTTGATTTAGTGGCTAGAAGATTCTATTTTCTTTCCATCCTTTTTGTGATCATTAGTGTTAACTCTAAATGTATTTTCTCTCACTTCTCCTCACTGTGACCATTATTGTTGTAGTGGTTATAATGGTTTCTAGTATCCTTGTACTCATGTGATGTGGTTATTGTCTTCTTATTGCTACCCCATTTCCACTTCTTCTTCCCCTTAGAATATTCTTGGTTTTCTTTCTATATCAAACCACTTGAATACCCTTTCTTTTGGCCTATTTTTTTCAAGTATTGTTCCTGTACACATGCCTTGTCCACTGCCCTTTGCTTGAAAAGAAACACTTGCTTTATTAGATGGTTGGCGCCCCATATACTTGAGGAGTATATTTGGGTTCTTGGGGGAGATACCTAACATGATGGCCATATTCTAGAACTCATTGGCATAATCATGTACACTCTACCCCTCCCTCTTCCTGAAGTAGTGCCATTAAATCCACGTGTCCTTTAAATACTTGATACGGTATAATTGGGACATGATGAGGGTTTTTAAGTCCTCCCACTTACTTACTAGTGGGCCACCCTCTAACCTATGTGTTTTTGTATGGATTTCGCACCAAGTTAGACCATGGCCCTCTAACTTCAGTCTAGCAAATGATATTTTATGATCCTCGTCTACATGGTGAATGCTAAAGTAAAATTCTAATTTCTGCAACTAATTATTCAAATTTAATGCATTGATCTCACTTTGGTATGGCTTTATGTCCACTTTCACTTCCATCTTAAATAGGTATTGTGAATGGTTGATGAAACTTGAACTTCAATTCTCTTTCTTAGGTTCTTTCCTTGACTCATTTTCTGGGTCTTCATGATATCTTGATTTCCCCTATGATCTAACCTCTATGATAGAACCTCCACCTTCTTTGATTCCAAGTTTATTTGCTAGAGCCAACATAAAGAGGTTCATATTGTGATTGATTTCAGCGAATTGTTCTTACAACCTCAAGAATCTCTATTTTGCTAGATCATAAAGGTTATTACGAATAGACTCACTGGCCATTACTAGAGTTTTGCAAATTTCATCTTAAGCCACTTTTTGGATCCCCTATAGTTTCCCAAAAAAATCCCTAAAGAAACTTCCTTTGATACTGATATGAACTATAAACTATCATGGATATTTGGAACAATTTATCACAACATATAGATAAAATTACTGAAATCTTTGCTGTTAATTTTCCCTTTCAATTTTTTTTTTTTTTTTTTGCTTAGTTAATTGAATTAGTTAAAATGAAAGAAATAGAAAAACAAAAGTAAATACACACACTATCCACAATAGAAAAAAAATTCCTTGGAAACCCTTATGGGAGATACTCAACTAGAAGGTGAGGCTACTCTACTCTCTTTTCTAGGGTACATAAAACATGCAAATACAAAGAAAGATATATTCTCTTTGGAGTTACTTAAGACCCGTGGCTTTTATGTATGCTATATAATATTAAACCCCTTTGTTTTTTTCTATAACTTACAAATAGTAGTTTCTCTTCTTGATATAGGGGATAAAAAACATGCTCAAAAATCAAAGTGCTAAAAATCACTTGAAACCAATGCCAAATCATAGATCTTGTTGTTATGATTCCAACGATGCTTGAATCACCTCAATCTGAAACCATATGTGAAAGTTATCATGTTTTAAAGTTTTTGGAAAACAACAAAAAAGACAACTTGGAAGGTTGATTGAGTTGCTGACTAGGCATGTCATACACTGACGTTAGAAACTAACTGGGAAGGTACAATGTGCAATGTAGGCCAATCATGTGCTTCAACGTGGCATGGCTGTACAGGATGAGGTGGTGAGAATTGATTGGTTGGTGTGCTTTGGTTTTGGCCAATCGCATGCCGCCACATGGCTTATGCTCGTTGGTCAAAATTTTGTAAAGGAGCCAAACGACCTCGACAAGGTTTGACCTCTGGATCTTCGGTAGAGCAATACCACCTTTTACCAATAGGCCGAACATTATTTCTTGTATATATAATGGAATATGGTTATATTTTTTATGGTATGGATTGACAATTTGGGAGGGAGGGGGGTGGAGGGTGGAAAGGCCGACGGGCTCGCCCTACTGGCCCTGGCCTATGGTTATATTGTTTACCATGTGATTGTGTTGGTAGCAGAGTGGGGCACTGTAGGCAGTTAAACCTAGCCCCGGGCCATATTAATAGCCCACACTACCAGGACAAAGGCGGAGGGGTTAAGCAGATAAGCCCCAACCCCTGGTTCCAATAGCCACACAGAAATAACGATGAATCCAACAGAGGAGGGGCTGACACGTGGTGCTTGACTATAGCCACATGGCCCATATAACCAAAGCTGGAGCCAAAAAAATCGACACTTGAGGCCTATTTGGATTGTTTAAACATGCAACATTTTGCATCTTTTTCAACGGGATTTTCGTTGCCCACGCATGAATTTATTGCTCAAAGTTTTGCCAAAGGAGAGATTCATTGCTTGGTTAGTAGTTTTGGTCATTTTGTAGGATATATAATAGAGAAATGTATATTGAGGCCTAACTTGATCATTTTTTAGTCTTTTTAAGCCCAAGAAGAGCCTACACAAGGGTTTTGGGTGTTTTGCACACAATGGCAACATGATTTTTGTGATTTGAGCATTGTGTGTTGATGTAATTTACATTTTGAGAATATAATAGAAGGGCCAACATTGGAATATGGACTTGGAGATGTAGCTCAGGAGGGGTGAACTCTGTCATCAAATTGTTGTTTGTGTGATGATGTTCATGGTTTATGTTTCTCTCGTTATTTCTGTAAAACTTAACTAAAATTTCTAAGTTTATGTGCTTTTACAAACCGATCCATTTCCCACAAGACATAAACTAGCTTGAGCTTTTTTTCAAGAAACCTTCAAGTTTTTAATTTCAGATCACTTCTCAACTATGGAACAAAATACAATCTATAGAATGGAGTCCCTACTCCTCCTATTGGCCCAATATTTGACATAACTCAATAGCCAACTAGGGGTAATATTTTAATCCCTAAACCATCAACTAAAGTTATGGGTTTGAACCTTCTTGAATATTCTTCAAATATTACTCGTGGATATCCCCATATGCATGAGTAACAGGGGTTTACATGGAATTTACACGTACCATGGTGGTCAACAAAATTGGTGAACTTGTGGGAGGCATAAATTTTGCATACAAACTCTAAGTGATGTGGTTATTTCACCATCGAAAATATCTCTATGTAGAACAACATGTTAGGTCGCATTCTAACATAATAATTTTTTTTCCCCAAAAAAAATTTAATTCCTCAAAATGGCCCCGAAGGGTTTTAGAGCCTGTTTCTCCAAACTAGGACCTATTAGCAAAATGATCTTGCAAGTCAATTCCTCCAATTTTTCTGCTTTGAAAGCATCAATAGAGATGAAAAATAATATAAATATCAAATTCAAATCACTTGAAGATATGATCCTGAAAAAAATCAATAACAAATCTCTCATATAGACATGACTCCACTAGATCAAATTTTAGACCAAGTAATAATCCAAAACATCCCTCATCTACTAAATTGAATGTTGAAAGCCTCAATCCACGAAATTAACCCATTTCCATGGAATAAACCCTATCCCACATTAAACTAGGTAAAAATGACATAGATAAACCTAATTCAGAGTGCACCATAAGAATTTAACTCCATAATTGAAACCCTCATGAGTTATTGAACAATATTTAGTGGGGGAGATTCATCAGATCCACATTTTAGTTTGCGTTACTACTACTATTATTTCTATTGCTTTCACAGTGAACTCTTATCATTGCAAAAATCACTAAAAAAGAATATCAATGGTGATAGAGTGAAATATTCTAACATTGTCCAAGGACATCATTTAGGAGAGTAGGGAAATCGTCTAAAACTAGCATCTTGAGGCTCTAAAGAGTTTCCCAAGCATGGGTGGAATAAACTAAGTATCACTAGTATTTTTTATTTCTCTTGACTAGAACAAGTATCCTTTATACTAGAAATAACTCATCTGACATATCCAACAGGCACATTTCTATTTCCAATTGGAGTGGAATGGTTGGGACAATGTTGGGAAGTGGTACCTTCTGTGACTAATGCCAGTTGAAGAATTTTCAAAATTTTGGAGAATACTAAAAAGAATGTTCCACCTTTCATCATGTGATTTGAACCCTTAACCTTATGAAATGCTAGAAATCCTTGCACTATGTTATTTCCTAGAGTTTTGCAAAATTTCATGAAATTTTGATTTCAAAACTTGCATAGGATGAATCTTGCACCAACTTGATTAGTTGAGATACTATTCAAATTGCATGAGGAAGGATTTAATTTCATTCTTATTAAGGGTCGATTAATGGGAAATGAATATATATATCTATATCTATATATATATATTGAAGTATATATATATATATACTATATTATATAATATATATATTATATATATATAATGTATATATATAATAATATTATATATATATATATATATATATATATATATAGATATATAGATATAAGCAAGGGAAATACACAATTCATTATGCAGATGAATAAAGAAGGTGTATCAAAATCGCTTTTATACATTGTAACTAGTTTCGTGTATGATTTCTTCACATTGCTTCAACAAACAATAATTATCTATTATATGTAGACAAATTAAAAGAACTGGTTGAAGAAATTTCCATTAAAATAATTCCTCGAGAGTAATAATATTTGAATTTAAATGAGGATGAAATGTTAACAGGTGAGTTCATGATTGTACATGCATGCCATGAGGGCACCACTTTTCCACATCATAATGGTAAAATAATGTGAGGAAGAGAGCATAGATGTGGTTCATTATAAGGGGGGAGAGGGATAGTAGGGAGGATTACAAACTCCATTTATAGATTTTGAAAGTCTGAGCGTATTTGGAGAATTAAGGTGAGTGTATAGTGAGAATACCACCATGCATTCAACTAGGAAGTGTGTTTCATGGTGCTGTAGTAAAAGAGGTAGCTTTTATGATGGTAATATGGAGAGGATGGGATAAGAAGAGCTTGAAATGATGGATTTTTCTATTGGGAAGGGGATCCTTTTACTACGTGAAAAGTTTGTAGCTCTATATTGCCTGAGTTTCCCAAGGAAATATGAGCGACTTAATTGGAGTGACTGGCACTTGACATCTCAAGTGGCAAATAACAACCTTATTTCAGGTACCTCCTTTTTCTTTTTCTAGACTTCTAGCAATTATTTTGGATTTGGTTTTTAGGCTGGTGTGGGGCAAACCATCAATTTACTGTTCTATGTGGGCTCACTGAATTTGATGTTATAGTTTGGGGGGAATGCAGGGTCTTATTATATATGTGGTATAACTAATAAACCCCCTCCTCTTTGAATAACATGTTTATGTCTTATTTTCAAATGGAATTGGGTTCAAGCCTTTATTCGAGTGAGTTCACATTTTCTATCAGAATCACAATGCAAATAGGGTTGGAAATGGGAGAAGGATAAAAAATTGAGATAATTTCCATATCACCTTGGTCTTAGAGAACCCCAATCATGTCTCTAAAGATAAAAAGAAACCATTGAAGATGAGATATTTCTCCATGAAAAATGATCTAAAGTGGCCGGATTAGAAATTGAGTAGATTAAAATGTCGTGAGGGGTAAAAAATAGAATCTAACTGATAATCAAGTCATGGAGGAACTTGAGGGATGGGTCAAAGATTTAATCTATTACCATACCCATGAAATTAAGTTCTTTAGAATTACTGGGACCTATCAGTTAGCTAAAGCCTTGATTTCCCAAGCCCTAGAGAACAAAAATGAGGAGTAGCAAGACATCCTCCATGGAATCAATATTTTTGAGGGAGATTTTGAGGTTGTGGAAAGTAGATTTTGATGATTAGGATATCAATCTCACAAGTCCTAAAGGAAGCTAAAAGCATGAAATACAAGGAGGGTTCTTTTGGGTTAAGGGAAACTCAAACTAACCCTATTGTTTTGGATGAAGACTTAAAGTCTTTAGGGATTGGGCATGATGAGGAGAGGGAGATCAATTCACTCATGGATATTCCTATGGAGGATAGCGGTCAACCACTTGTTGTTTTATATATATATATATATATAATATTATATATCTGTTCTGTATTGGTATTATGAATTAGTATAGGTTGTTAATTCAACATATTATTAGATTAAGTAATATCTTAGTAATATGGACAAGATGGATATTCTCAGTTGGTGGAGGTCTTTGTCTCCCTTGAGGTAAGTCTCCACTAGAGATTGTTGTAACCATTTTTCAATATGTTTTGTATATCTAATAATTCTTTGATCTTCTTATCGATCAAGGGATATGATGTTTGGGCTCGATATTTTAAAAACAAATTTGAATATGACCAGTCCATTACCCTTATTTTCCATATCTAGTTAAATACATATGCTTGGGACATCGAGAACATGTTTCGATTGGGACAAATTTCAAAATCTTGTATGTTTAATTGATCGAATAATAGTTGGTAATTTTACCTCTATTTATGATCAATAGCTGGTGTATTTTTGGGCACTCTATTGTATTTCCAATAATGATCATGTCAAGATCTAGATGAACTAGTGCTTATCATTCCAGGGTCATCTGTGGGCCTCCGGATAAATTCGATATAAATGTGTTTTTATATTTTTTACCCCCTTTAAACATTAAATTTTTCCTTTCTAATCATATAAACTAAACCCAAGTAACAAGAACTAATTTCATATCTATATATGAATATAGATCAAAGCTAATATTCACAATAAGAGTTTATAGAAGAAACTATCCCAATTATAACCCTAATTGCCATCAAAATAATGCATCTTAAAATTTGTCTCCTTTTGGTATTTATTTTTCTCTTTTAAATAAAAATTTGATGGTTGATTGGGTTGTGAACATCGTAATTTTATTTTATAATAAAATATTAATTCATGTAAATATTTCATAAGTGATTTTGTTAAAACGTTAAAATTAAAAAAAAATACTATAATAAATTATAAACCTAATTGTCATCAAAATAATACATTTTTAAATTTATTGTTTATTGTTTATTTATTTTTCTTTTTTAAATAGATATATCGATGGTTGATTAGGTTATAAACATGGCGCTTTTATTTATAATAAAAAGAAGGAACATTTTTCTTGAATATTTCTGGATCCATCACACTGTATTTTTAGAATCAACATTTCGAGCTAACAATTGTGGCCCATCATCAAGATTGAAAGATGAGAGATTTGATCAAGACCAATAATATAAATAGGAGAGAGACATAGAGAACCAATATAAAAAATGAATGTTAGTGTTCATTTTTTTTTACGTTGGTTCTCTATGACTCTCAATGTTCATTTTTTACATTGGTTCTCTATGTTTCTCTATGTACATATTGATGTTGGTTCTCTATGTCTCTCTCCTATTTATATCATTGGTCTCAATCGAATTTCTCATCTTTCAATCTTACAAATGAACCACACTTGTTAACTTAAAATATCAATTCTAAAAACTTAATATAATAGATACATAAATATTGAAACAAAACGATTCACATCACATAAACCTTAACTTTAAAATAATAATCATGTAAACATCCACGAGTGATCCCATTAACATGCCTAAAAATATCTATCACTTCCCACAAAATCTAATTTTACATTTGAAACGATTAGACCATCCATAAAAATAACTATTTTAATCTATGATTGAGACTCTAATAACCTCTTTCATAATTGTCTAAAATATTGTGAACTTTAGAGTTCATATCACTGTTTGATTTGTTTTTTTATTCAAGACATTAATAATACTCAATTGTTTGATCTGTTTTTTATTTGAGGCATTAATTATCACTCAATTGTGTTACCGAGAAGATAATGAGACAAATAAATATATGAAAAAAATTCTAATTTCCTTTATATTTAATATAAATTGTATAAATTATTAATTAATTTTGTGTGAACAATAAATATTGTTCAATCAAAAATTGTGAATTTTTTTTTAAAGTAATAATTGATGTTCACTTAACCTATTTACTAAATAGTAATTATTGTAATTTCGTTAATTTTGTTTTATAAAATTTAATATTATATGAAATTAAGAATGTATAATCTATAGATAAAATCTAATCAAGTGTTTGTGGTTTATGTGTATAAAAAAAAAAAAAAAACAAAAACAAAAACAAAAATTGTATCGGTTTAATGGAAGAGGAGGACATTGTGGATTACTTAGAGGAATAATTTAGATTTGATCATTATATTATTTACCATCTAGATCGATGTGTTTAAAGTGGAAAAATTGGAGGAATCAACTCACAACGCCATATTTATAAATGGGTCTCAGTTTGCAGAGTTAGGGTTTGAATCCATTTAGAGGTAGTTTGAGGCATCAAATGAAGTTTTTTTGGGTCTAAAAAACATTTCTTTCTTACACCACCTGATGCATTTTACTCTTAGAGAATTTTTCGGCGGTACAAGAAAGACGTCAATCATAATCCATACACAAATGTTATGCCAACTAGAAATTGACCTTCATGTTCTAACAACCATGGTTTAAGAGGATTCCACATTAGTCCAAGTTACTTCTGCAAAAGGGGCTAAGCACATGGGGACTATGAAGAAGAATCTATAAGGGTCAAACTTGTCACTCTAGTTGAGAGTTGAAAGAGTCATACATGACCTCTACTTGGCTCGGCCTATGTTATAACTAGGCCACTACAAGGAAAATGGGTTCTATACCTTTCGATTATATCTTGTTCCAAAATAGAGTAACAAAACTTGGGAGTGAGTGTGGGAGAGCATGATAGCGGTAGTCTAGTGCCTGCAACATCCTATCGGGCCACAGGTCTTAGGTAACTCCACAAAGAGTGCCTTCTTCTTTCTACTTTCATTATTTCCATTTCAGACAAAAGAGAGTAGAGTAGCCTCACCTTCTAGCTAGGTTTTTTCCTGAAAGGGTTTCGTAGGGCATATCTTGTGTTCATTGTGTTTGGTGTGTGGTTGTATTTCAATGTTCTATGTTTTCCACATGTTATTTATTACATGCATAAGCATAAAATAGTAAGTAATATATCTAGAATTTAAGGAAATTAACCCTCACAATATAGATTTTAGTCTATATTTAAGCATATATGTTGCCATGAACTATACAATGGAATATCCATGACAGTTTATAGATCATATTGTTATTATAGAACATTTCTTTGAGAAATCTTGTGGGAAGTTGTAGGAGATCCAAGAGCTAGTTTAAGCATGAAGTCATAAAACCTCGGCCATGGCTGATGAATATGTTCATAATAACCCTTAAGATCTATCAGAGGAGAGATTATCAAGGATGGAAGTGTAGGCCATGGATATTAGATGCAATATGAACCTACATATGGTGGCTGTAGCAAACAATCTTGGAATCATAGAAGATGGAGGTTCCAACTCAAAGGTTAGATTGGAGGGAAAATCAAGGGACCAAGAAGATGTAGAGGAGTTAAGGAAAGAACTTGAAAAAGAGTAGTCAAGTTCGAGTACCATGAACCATTCACATTCCCTCTTCAATATGGAAGTAAAGGTGGACATCAAACATAGATGAGGAACCTAAAACATCAATTTTCAGATTGAAGTCATAGGGCCATATCATAACTTGGCGGGAAACCAATTCAGAGACACTTATGCTAGATGGTGGTCCCCTCGTAGCTAAGTGGGAGGGCTTCAATACCCTCATGAAGTATTAATTATATCCTATAGGGTATGTAGAGCACCAATAGATCTAATGGCACTCGTTCAAGAAAGGTCAAGGGTAGAGTGTATAAGGGTACACCACCAAATTTAGGAAGATGGATATTATGCTAGGTATCTTTTCCAAGAGCCAAAATGTACTCCTTATGTATTTGGGGGGTCTAAATAATCAGCTACAAAAGTAGATGATTTTTTTCAATCCGAGAAAAATGGATGAGGGTTGTGTACATGCATTGTACCTGGAAAACATAGGCCAAAATAAATTGTAGCAAAGTGGTTTGAAACTAAAAGAATGCTAAAAATATTCCGAGGGAGGGAAGAGCAAGTGTAAAGGGTTACCACACATCAATGCAAGGATACTAGAAATCATTGCAATCACTAAAACATTGATGGCCACATAGAAGATAAGTGTTGGAAATGCATCTAGAGATGAACCTGAAGAACTAGAATAAGGATGAGATGAAAAAGAATCTTATCACCATAGATTATAGAAATCAGGTGTAAAGTAGCTCTGACATGGCCAAGAAGATAATATGTACCTTAGTGTTGAAGGAGGTCAATCTAAGTAGCCTCCATATCAAGAAGAGAACGAGATGACTATTCTCTTACACATTAAGATACATGTCAAGAAGACTAAGATAGATGCCATGTTTGACTGAGGTTCATAGGCTAATCTTAGAACAATGTATCTAGTCAACAAAATTAGATTGGAGGTTCATGATCATCCTATCCCATATCCATTGAGATTGGTAAATAAGGATGTAGAAATTAAGTTAACAACATAGTGTAGGATAAAATTTTCTATCAATGTTGATTTTATTGAGGAATTATAATTGGATATAGTTCCATTTGATGTGTGTGTAGTTGTGTTCTCCAGTCTCTATATGTATATGCAATATGCAATCTTCATGTGGAAATCTAACTAGTACCACCTCATTAAGGATGGAAATAATTCATTATCAACATGCATAAAGGAAATTCTAAGATTTCACTGGTAAGTACCAACCAAGCCAAGGAATTGATCAATTCTAGCAAGAAATATGTTTTATTGTTTTTAAGAGAAAATCAGTTTAGTGAGGACCCAATAAGGGAAAATATAACCTATACCAACCTCGGGTTAAAAGTTCATGTAATAAGTTAATAAAGGAAAAATAAGACCAAGATCATGGGACACGTATTCCAAGATGAATGTTGGGAAAACCATCCCAGTGGGTGTTCATTCGGTTTCTTATGGCTAAGGGGAAATTGGAAAAGTCATTGGAAAGGAAAAGAGGCATTAATTGGAATTTATTTATGAAAATAAAGGAAAATAGGAGAAAAGGGAGACGAAAGGTCACATAATTGCATGAGGAGGAAATTGAAGGAAAAATAGAGGAAGGAAGAGTTGGATAAAGTGGCTACAGTGGGATTACTTGTAGGTATCAAGTTGCATGCATGATTTCCTTGCTAGTTTGAACATTCATGACACATGCATGTGTGTATTTGGTTCTCTTGTTGTCATTGGCATGGGATTTTCCACTTGTGACAGTGGTTTCAAATTTTCCTTTCCATTTTCGGATAGACATGGTGGGATGGGGTTCTTTCATTTAGTTGAGATTTAGATTGTTGGATGGTTTTGGAATCGAGTGAGGTGGTCTTGGGAAAATTCCCAAGGGCTTAGGAATCCCTTGACTGGTAATGGCGGGATTGTGGTAAAGTCTGAGGGTGGATATGGGAACATTCCTCAAGGTATTGGTGAAGAAATCTAGAGGCATCCAAGCTTGTTTAGGTCCTTGTGATCCCTTGACCAGTTTTGGCAGGATTGCGATAAAGCCTGATATTGTATGTTTTTGTTTGGGCCTAGGAATCCTGATGAGCCCCGAATTGGGTAACTTATTGGGCTCATTTTGCCTAATTTTCCTTGTTCAATCCTCCATTTTTCATATATTACACATGTTTTTTAGTATGTTTATGTGATTTGAACGAATAAGGGTGGTCACTCTACCTAGGAGGCTAATACGTGGTTATTTCAGGTTTTTTGGACAAATGTTGGAGCAAAACCAAGCAATCATGGGCTAGGTGATAGCCAAGCTTGAGGTGAGGATTCGTAGGGGGGTTGTCTCTGACATTAAATGGCCCTTCCTCGACATCTCCACCCTCAACTCCGAGCTCATAGGCCAGCAAAACGGATCCTAAAGGCAGCCAAGCAGATTTGGGAAGAGGGACTGTCTACTGGCAGTTGGGACAGCCGAGTCCCTTGAATTTACGAGGCCTGCTAGGCCCCTCGTAATGTATAAATAAGAAGGCCCTAGCCTTCGTAGTTTACTTTGGAAACTATTGTATTTTTTGCACTATAGTGCTGTCACTTTCAGCTCGTTTTCTTGTAGCCATTGTGATATAACTTTCTGATGATGACTATTTTTTGATAATGACAAGCAGTCCTATTTGGTATCAGCTTTGAGTTCTTTATAGGAGCCGTAGCTCTTAGGGTTGGGCCCAACCTGAGAGCCAAGGCCTCCTTTATGAATCGTTATTTCTCCTTTATGCATTGTTATTTCTCCTTTATGTATTTGCAAAATCATTTCTGTTAGGCAGATTAAATTGTGTTGATTAACTAGGTCACTGTTGATGGTTAGAAAGGATTTTGATGTTGAGATTAAGTTGGTAGGATATCAACAGGGAAAAAGCTTCAGAAAAAGGCCAACGAGCACCTTTGGTTTCACCTCTCCCTCATAGGATCAGGGGCTGGGATCAAACTAACCTTGTTGTCCCAAACAAAAACACTATTTTTTGCTTTGCCATGCAATCACTAGTGTACGATTTTCATTTGTAGAAGTTGGTTACATGTTTAGATATTTGAATGCTTCGTTGCATAGTTAATATACATGGTTTCCTTGCAAATAAAGCTTCTGTTCATTCACTTTACTGTTAGCTAGATCAGATTAGGTTGGCATAACTAGGTCTTTGATTCCTTGCAAGTCTTTATTGGTTCAACTGGAAATACACATTGCAGAGCTCCTGTACCACTTTTTCATCCACCCAAACTTCATCAGACCCATATTTTCCATCCCCTAACTCGGTTTCTTGCCTCACATTTGTCATTTTCCCCACATAACCCTACCTTTTTGTGCAAACATTTCTTCAGCCCTCTTTGAACAAATTCAACCATGTACATCTTCTCTCAACTCCATCCACCAGTCCCTGGACCACTTCAAACCCCTATCCTACCTCCATACCCACTCCTTCATCTTTCCTCACCCATCCATCCTCCAAAATCCCATTTCTGAACATCCTGTAGAAATTTCTAAACATCCTGTAGAAATTCCTGAACATCCTGTAGAACCCCTGCAGACTTCCTATAGAAGCTCACAAATGAGGTTTATTGATAGCCAAACTCTGTGAAACTCTCTGGAAGGGTGTTAGGGACCCCTTAGGCCCTCTTTGAACCTTCCCGACCTCTTCCAAGCATTTCCTCTCGCCGATCCACCTCTACACAGTCAAGAACAATGAAAGCCTATGCATGATAATTCTAACAACTTATTCAAAAATACAAAACGATGTTTTCTTCAGATAGAGGTAGTTTAGACACATGTATTTTACCTTCCTAGAAGTAATGGCATCTCTTTCAGTAGCTTGCATCCTCTTTTTTGCATCAGTGGGACTAGCTGGTCAGATTAGGGTTTGCTAGGGTTTGTGCTTTCTTTCAGCTTTTCAGTTTCTTTTCACAAGCAGATTAGCTTCCTTCGAGTTAGCTTCCATCCATCAGTTAACAAGCTTCCTCTTAGAACTCATAGAAGTTGGTTTGAGCCTCAAATGGACTTGTGCCAGCTGACCAAGTGACAGCTGCAGCAAGAGCTAGTACTTGTGCATGCAGCATCATCGCTTCCAAGTTTGTTACGAACTACCAGATTGATAAAAGTAAAGAAGGGAGTCACAGGAGTTGCAGCATTATTGCTGCAATACTGGAGCCCACCATTCTTTTTGGCTTCGTTGCCAGGGAAGTGTCAGAGTATTTGTGATTTGTGATTTTCTTCTATTTTCTATTACAACCTTCTGCTAAGTAGTTTATTTCATTTCCATTCTGCAATTCCATTTCCGCAAAAGTAGAGTAGACATTTCCTGCTTTCATAGATTAGCATTTCAATTCCGCAATTTCAATTCTGCAAGCGTAGCTTAGCATTTCAATTCCGCAATTTCATTCCAGCAAAATAGATTAGTCCTTTCCTGTTTTTATTTCCATTCCACATTTTCATTTTAGCAAGATAGTTATTTGCAGTTCAATCTATTTTAGTTTTGCAGGTACCAGCAGAAAAAGCAAAAGCAACCAAAAAAAATCTTTCCATTTCATGCCTCGTAGGAATAGAGATAAAACCGGAAAATTCCTACCCAACACCCCCACCACATCACTGAGTCAACCTTCTCTCTTCTTTGGTAACAATGAGCCAGAAGAACCTATAGGTGAACCTCCTGAGATATACGAAGAGCCTATAATAGAAGAAGAGCTAGAGAACGTTTCGTCTGAGGCCATGGCTGAAAACCGAAATGGTAGATGAGAAGATGAGAGAATAGAAGGTGCCTTTCCCATCCGAGAGACCAATGGAGACATGAAAATGAAAAACATAAGTCCCTCAGCTTTACCTCACTTCCATGGATTGACCATTGAAGACCCTGATACCTTCCTGTTTGAGTTTTCTGTCCTTTGTTGAACTTACGACTATGCTGAGGACGAGCAAAAGTTGAAACTCTTTCCCTCTACCCTCAAGGATGTAGCATTACGCTGGTTCATGGGGTTACCTGGAAAGAGTATCACCACTTGGGCTCAGATGCAGCAAGATTTTAACACCAAATACTGGGACTACTGTAGGTCCAAGGAAACCAAGGGAGAGATATTTCAGATGACCATGGGAAGTGATGAGTCTTTACAAGATTACGAGGAAAGGTTCCAACTTAGTTATAAACGGGCCAAGTGCACACTTTCCCGGAATCTCTGAAGCTGGTTATGCTCCGAGGAGTCCCTGAAGACCTTCTAGATACCCTTCACATGCTGGCTGGAGGGGACATCTACCAACTACCTTATGAGGACATAAAGACCGTGTTTATAAACCATTCTAGGGCAGCCTGAAAGAGAGGTAGGGGGAATCCACTTTCAGCTAGTACCACCTTATCCAAGCATGAGTTTGCTAATAAGATGGAAGACCTCAAAAGTGAGATGAGACAGACTATTGCCATGCAACTTGATACCTTTCGAATTCAGCAAAAGAAAGAGGAAGCTGAGAGGGCTTTGGCCATTTTTTGTCCTAGATGCATGAGGAAGCACCCTAAGAATGAGTGTCCATTGCACTCAGTAGAGGTATGTTTCATTTGTGAGGAAGACCAACCCACCAACCAGTGCCCTACCTTGCCCGGATTTAAAGCCATGTACCTGGGACTGAGGCGGCTACTAAACCTCTCTACTTCCTCAACCAAAGGAGGCCACATGGGCTCAGACCTTACCAGCAGGGGATGCAAGGGACATCCATAGCTTATTATAACCCCAACCAATCTGCTCATATACCTTCTTGGGGCCCCCCTGCTCATCCTTCATGGTTCGTACCTCCTCCGTTGTCTTATCCATCTCCATACCATAATGAACCTACTTCTCATTCATTTCACTCACATGCCCAGCCACAACCTCAGTGGAATGCACCTCAACCAGGGTGGAGGCCTCAATATAACCCTCCTCCTGCCATTTTGCCTCCACCACCGGCTCAACCACAACCATTACCTCTTGCTCCTCTAAGACAACCCCAGATACTTGCTCAACCGAACCCAAACCCCAACAACGGATAGGCCCAGTAGGTATATACTGGGGAGACAACATGCCCTACCTATGCTATGGAGATCCAGGAGATCAACCTGCAATCTGGGAAGGTCCTTCCAGAGTGCCAACCTCCTCCCCTAGAGGAGGAGGAAGAGAAACAGGAAAGTGAACCCAAAGCCATTCCACTCTTTCCTGAGCGACTAACAATAACCACACAACCCAATCCAGAGGAGACTAAGCTTCTGGGAGAACTCAAGCAGTTGTGTGTGAAAATACCACTTCTCCAGGCCATAAAAGATGTACCAATATACAACAAATTGATTAAGGAGAAGTGTTTCAAGCATCCAGGCAGGCGAAAGAGAGATGCCTCAACTATCAATGTCATAGGACAACTGTCCAATCTTATGTTGGGGAAAGTAATCTATCCAAAGTATTTGGACCCTGGGAGTCCTGTAGTTGATGTTCACATTAATGGCACCATCATCCCCCACACCTTGATTGATCTAGGGGCTGCCATTAATGTGATGACCAGGGACACTATACTTAAACTCAACCTTCAGAGTTCGTTAAGGAAGACCTCGACAGTACTGCAGTTGGTAGACCGCTCCACCGCGACTCCTGAGGGGATTGTGGAAGATGTCATGTTCTCTGTTGACTCTTGGGAGTACTCTGCGGACTTCTTGGTCCTTCAGCCAAAGGAAAAACTCACTGGATACCCCCTCATTTTGGGAAGGCCTTAGCTAGCTACTGCAGATGCTTACATCAGTTGTCGAGTGGGAAGCATGACCATCAAGAATGGGCCTATGTCCAAATAGCTGGTCCTATAGCCTCCTGCCTAACCTCTGCTAGAACATGACTTACCACTCTGGTTGGAAGAAGGAGATGAGGACGAGGTCCACTCTGCACCAATGTGCATAGTGGAGGCGACCAGGGGAGGTCCTCAAACCAAGGATTATTTGATTGAGAACTTAATTCGAAATCCTCCTCCCGGTGCAGTGTCCTTAGAAGATTTGGTGGAAGATACCCAAGCCAGTGCTTTAGTGGATGTTGGGTCCCTATAATACTAGTGATTACCCCATTACTATTGTAGTTATAACCCTTATTAATATTGTTGTGCCCCTATAGCCCCCATATTGTTATTGCTGTGCCCCATATAATCCCTCTATTGTTATTTTTGTGGCTTTATATTATATTGTTAGGTCGGCTAGATTATATTGTGACTCCTTAGACTCCTATATATAAAAAGGAGGTTTTGTCATTTGAATCATCCAAGAATTGTTCATTTATGTAATGTAAAGGAGGTTTCCCCCTCGAAGAGGCTAAATTCCAAGGCGTTGATCTATCTTTTCTATCTTTTCTTGAGCCAGTTTCATAACATTTGGTATCAGAGCTTTGGATTCTAGGGTTTTGCTGCTCCAAACAGGTCATCGTGGCATTTTCGCTATAACTTTTTTTCTTTTTTTTTTTGTGATGTTTCAGAAGTTGCAAAGAAAACCCATTTGAGAAGAAATTGCTCTGAATCTTGGGTCCGAATTTCAGAGCTTTTCGCGCTATATTTGCGGAGATATGATGTGAGGAAGTTGCTCTTTTTGCAGACTCTTGAATTACATTCCAAACAGGTGACCTGGGGAAAATCAATCATAACTTTCTCTCTGGGAATCGGATTGAAATTTCCTAAGAAGGTACAAAAATGGGACGGACTATAGTTTTGATGTATACATTTTTCAGATCCAAAGGTCAAAACAGTGACTCGTGGCACGTTGTACAAGTTCACTCTACTGAACTAGTCTATAATCAAGTCACTGTGGGATATTTTGCATAACTCTTCCTTGGAGAATCCAATTTGGGTTAGACTTGTGGCATTGGAAAGAGGACACAAAGGTCTACTATAGATCACAAATTTAGAACTATATGATCGGAAAGTACAGAGATACATCAGAGGCAATATTGAGCTCCTACAAAGTGAAAAAAGGTGTGTAGATTTTCTTAAATTTTTGCTTAAGCTTGTTTTGAAAATTTATTTTGAAAGAATTCAAAGGGCATAGTAGAGCATTATTATCGGTAACTGATGCCCCGAGGAAAGAAAATGCAAACACCTAGTAAGGAACCTGAAAGCTCTAGCATGACTCATGAAGAAGAGGAAGAAATGCAACATGATATATCAAAATTACAAGACCAAGTGCAACAACTGTCCCTTACACAAAAAGGAACATAATCTAAGATGGATGGTTTAAAGAAAGGTGTAGAAGCTAAGATGGTCTGTTTAAAGAAAGGCATAGAAGCTAAGATGATTGACGTGGAAGCTAAGATGGATGATTTGAAGATAGATTTGAAGACAGACATGGGCGAATTGAAGATAAATATGAATAAGTTGCTACAAGA
>APFE030299922.1:3758-18765 GCA_000404065.3 Pinus taeda
AATTAATTCTTCACATATTTCCTACACATCACAAAACTCACATATTCTTGAGATATATATAAAAATATGTATATTTTTCTAATATTTAATCATAAATTCACTTGTAATACAAAAATGAATAAAATGGAAAATAAGAAGGTGAAACTCAAATGTATTTATGAAAATGATATGATAAAAGGTTATTGGGATGATGAAATGTAAGGAATAGTGAAGAAAAAGGTGAATGAAAATATGACATTTCTGAGTCCCAACACCTATGTTTCTTTCTTTTGGGCTTGACAGGTTGTGCCCAATGTAGCCAATGTTGCAACCACTTCTTAGTTAGTATTCCCCAGAGAGAGACTTGTTTATTCCCCCATTTCGACCTTACTCCTTAGTTCAATCCTTATATAACTATAATGATGGGAGTCCATTATGGATGTGTTGCACTTCTTCCCTGAGCAACATGACTTTCTCTTCCAAGCCTTTGATCAAGTTTGCCCCAGTGTTGGCACCCTTTGGAGCCCCTTCTCTCTCCTTCAACTTTTTTAAGTTGCACAAGGATGTTGAATAAAGGTTAAACATCTCCATCCCTTATTCATAGAGATTCAATATAAAGATACCACCATCAAGTGGGTGGTCATAGATCTTAGATTACCCTTAACCTAATTACCACTCTTGTCTCCTGTGCGTTAGGGATTACCAACCTTCATGCGACGACTTGGACCTATACCAGAATCAATAAGTTTGAGACTAAGCCCATCAATTAAGTCCATATCGCACTAAACATCGAGCCAAAAAATGTATAAATTCAAATTTTTCCTAGATTTGGAGGTATACTACATCCTCCTTCTTGGGTTCCTTTAGTTGGATGGAATGATGGAGGTTCCATACGGAGGGTAGGTTCCCCCTCATAGGTGGAAACCTCTCCTAAGACCATTCCTATAATACAAAACAATAGTTCAACCCACTGTATCCTACTCACCTAACTGAACTCAACTCGCAATATACATGAGCTAATACATAACCTCCTTAGTCATAGATATCTCCTTGCTCTATCCCCTCAACCCAAGTTAGTGTATGCACCAAAAGTAGCTATGTATATTACATGAGGAATAATCTCCCCCCCTATCACTGCCATAATCACCTTCCATAGGTGATAGATGGTAATATAGGCATGGCTCACTAGCCTCATGCCTCTCCTCTTATCTAGATGATCTGTAGGTTCTACTCTTGTCAGGGCCATCCATGTTGCGTCTCTATCCACCTCTATGTATGAGGGTGTATTCCCTATATCAGGCACCCCCAACATCCTATAGATGTCCTTTAGGGAGATCGTCATGTGTCCTTGGGGGAGCCTTGAGATGGGACACCTTGTCCTTGTTGCAAATCATCACCCTGCATAAGTCCTTCTCAAACTGACATAATCAAAGCCTTTTTAACCTCTCCAATCTCGATCTACTATATATATATATATAATATATAAATATATATATATATATATATATATATAATAATATATATATAATATATATATATAAATATATATATATATATATATATATATATATATATAATTATTTTATTATTTATTTATTATTTTATTTTATTTATTTATTTTCCAAGATTGCACACCCATTATGGGGTCTATCACAAAATCCAAGTCTTAGAGACCAATGTTTCTAGAAGGATCACTAGGTCCTTGGGACACATTTCAAATCTATCTCTTGGGGCTTAGAAGTCTCCATGGGGATCTCCTTTTCTTCTACTTGTTTCTCCCCTTCTTCTTCCTTAATCTTTGCTTCTTCTTCCTCTGTTTCTGCTGCCTCTTCTTCCTCTATTTTTCCTGCTTCTTCTTCCTCGATTTTTCTTCCCCTACCTTCAGTGCTAGAGGCTAGTGTTTCTCCAGGTGTGATTTATTTGGTTTCAACGAAGACCTCCTTGTCCATGTCTACAAAACTAGTTCATAGCACAAGGTTCCTTAAGTTGTCAAGGGCATCCATAACAATCATTTTAATGAGGCTATGGTGAGCATTGTGTTGGTGCTTCCCTTCCCTCACCTTCTCCATCATTTCAATGTTAGATTGCAAGAGTAAATGGGGAGCACTTAGTCTCTATGAAATTGGCAAATATTCTTTGAACCTTAGCTCATGGAGTAGCCAGATTGCAAGAGTAAATGGGGAGCACTTAGTCTCTATGAAATTGGTAAATATTCTTTGAACCTTAGCTCATGGAGTAGCCTAAAATGATAGGCATATACAATGCTCAGTATCCCCCCACAAGATATGTATTTGAGAATGTGATAGGCTACTTCATCCCATGAGTAAGGTAGGTTTTCTCTTCTTACTCCATTCTTATTTCTACATGCTTCTCCTTCTGAATAAAAATATTTTTCTTGGTTGTAACACTAACTTATTTGTCCTCTCTTTTCCACTGAATTCCCAAGGGAAAGGTGGTCACTCTGCTTATGGTTTCAGGACTTAAAGAGATGGCCAACCCTCTAACAATAATAGTGGCACCATCTTCTCCTTGAGAATGTAATTCCATGGAAAATTCTTGAGTGATGTCATCATCATACCATTTAAACAACTCAAAGAAACCCAACCATTGATGTTTTCTAAAGATGTTCACTATAGGAGGGTGTTGGTGAATTCTCTTTGTATTTGTGTGTTCTCTTCTATTAAATCCCCCCTGCCATTTAATATACTTCTCCTTGGTGTTACTTAGGTGTGAATTCCCATTTTTTCTCAAAGCAATCTCAGGGGTAGAAACAATATTAAACTTCCTTTTTATCAGTGAGGGAGAAGGACGCTGGAATTTACATAAAAAAAATAAAAATAAAAAATAATAAAAATATAAAAATAAAATATAATAAAATAAAAAATAATAATAAAAAAATAAAAAATAAAAATAAAAATAAATAAAATAAAATAAATAAAAATAAAAATAAAATAAATAATAATATAATAATAATAAAACAAAAAATAAAATTTGTCCCTATCTTGCCTTTACACACAACAATTTCCAAAGGGAACTATTGCTTAATTTGTCTATTACAGGGCACCAACTTCAAGCAAAATTTCCCATCCAATTGTATGGGAATTAAGAGTGGGAGAAAGCCACTTACTCCTTTTCAAAAGAGATCTTCATGTGCATGAGGGTTTGAGGACAACTTTGGGTCTTTGTGGCTCTCTTTCACCCTTCAATTCCCTCTTGTAGCTCCTTCTTGACCCTCCTGTAGTAGTTTAGACTCTCTTATAATAGTTCAAACCCTCATGTAGCTCCTCCTATAACACTTGCAAGTAGGGTTCAAAGCATCTCGGTGGCATCCTAGGCAGTATGATAGCACTAGCTCATCCTTCCTCTAACTCTTTCTTTTTAGAAATGAGCGATGGTGCAAATGGAGTCGAGCCTAGTACTTAATATTCCCTTTGTGGTAAAGGATTAGAGCGCTTTGGTGACATGGATCATACGTGAGTTTCCTTTTTTGAACCATTGTCCCCACTCCTTGCAATCATTACCCTACTCCTCGTGATCATCACCTCACTCCTCGTAATCACCACCCCACTTGAGTTGACATTTCCACATTGCATGTGTGACTAATATGAACTTTAGCTTAATAACTGAATTTGGCCACCTCTAGCCTATTAAAACTCCTTTCTCAGTCATTAACACATTTTAACATTATATGCATAGGGAAGAGGTGGGGATTGTCATACCCAAGCCTACTTGTGGAAATATTACTGGAGATGGTTGCACGTTGGAGTTGGGCCTCATAACATCGTGATTTTGAGGGAGTTTATTTCCTTTCCTTGTTGTTGTTCAAGTCTTCATAACTTGATGATCTTTTGACTGATAACTTTGTTGTGTGTGAAGGTTCCTTCCTTGTGTCTAAGGTGCTATTAATGGAGTGGGTGGATTGCTTCCTAAAGATGATGTGCCTTTTCTTTGTTTCAGAAATGGCTCCTCGATTATCTCTATGGGTGGAAAAAAAGGATTTTAGGGAGTTCTGTTGTGACAGTATAGGTTTCTACATGAGGAATCTCCTTCATGTAACAATCATTTAATCCCCTTTTCAAGACTTCATTTTACGTGTCAGATTAAGGGAAAGTGATGAAAGGTATGAGGATAGGATTAGGATAATGGGGAAGTGGTGTGGGTGAGAGAAGAATGGAAAAACAAGGATTTTCTGTGTTTTTAGATGCATGACAAAGTGGAAATTTTGAGCTAATTTTGGATAGATGGAGTGGAGAGGTGATGGAGTTGATATTGAAGGACCCCTCTAAACATTACCTAAAGAAAACATGACCCTATGGTCTCCTTTTTCCATTAGATATCCCTCCTGTAGCAATATAGACTCCTCCTGTAGCATTATAGGTTCCTCCTATATCATTACAGCGAGGAGGAAAAATGTGATTCTTTTGTTGGCTAAATGATGGAGAGGTAGGTATGTGAGTGGGGAGTGTGGAAATGAGATGTGAGGTCAGAAAAATGGAGGAATACACTTATAGATGCTACCCTGTAGACATGATTTTGCCAACAGTTTGGAGTCCAACAAAGAAAAAATGTTAGAAGAAGTGGTGTAAGAACTCCTTCCCTGTGTTTTTCTTTTCCTCTTTTTTTTTTAGACAAGCAGGCTGCCTTAGAGAGGTTTTCAACTACACAGTTGGCCCCAGATGCCTCATGGAGGTTTTCATCTAGGCTCTCTTATTATTATTATTTTAAATAATTTTGGTGGACTTAGAGCTATGAGCCTCCCAATCACATTTAACTCTCTGCTAACTGAACTAATAAACTCTTCCTTGGGAAAAGGTTTCTTGTACAACTTTAACCTATGACCATTGACAAGTAAGTGAAACCCTTCCTCATCAATTGTTCTAATTTGGACAGACCCATTTTCGTGATGCTTCTCTACTAGATAGGGACCTATCCATATTGTCATTAAATTCCCCCTAAAATCCTTGAATATAGAATCATACAACATGGCCCAATATCCTTCTTGAAAGTCCTTTCTCTAATGTGCTTATCATGCCAAATCTTCCTTTGTAGTTGGATTACCTTAGTGTGCATGAGAGATTTCATTCTGAATTCATCTAGACCATTGAGTTGGAGCAACCTTTCCTTTTGTGATGTAGTGAGATCCAAGTCTAACTGAGCTTCCATCCTCAAGGTGTTGTACTCGAATTCAATAGACATCAGGGCCTTCTTCCTATAGACCAACTCAAATGGAGTGAATCCAGTGATGTTCTTTCAAGTGGTGTTGTAGGCTTAAGTGGCTTCCACAAGTTCATCTTCCCAATATTTTCTCTTGCTGCTAATAACCTTGGTAAGAATTCTTTCCAATGCTCTGTTTGTGACTCCCACCTACCCATTTTCTTGAGGGTAATAGGTAGTACATGTCCTATGTTTGATGTGGTGCTACTTCATAATATCTTCAATCAAACTTGATGTAAATTGTGCTCCTTGATCAGTGACTAATTCCCTTGGAAAACCAAATTTGTAGAAGATATTCTACCTCGGGAATTTAACCACCTTCTGCTCGGTTGCTACCTTTACTGTGTTTGTTTCAACCATTTGGTCAAGTAATCAATGCATACAATGATATACCTTTTCTATCATGATGGGGGATCATTAGGTCTAATGAAATCCACGCCCCACTTTTCACATGGCTCTACAGTCACTTGAGATTGTAAGGGCATTTCATCCTGGGTGTTGGCTTACCCATCCTTTGGCATTGATCACACCTGGTGGTGTACCTCCTTGCATCTTGATGTGAAGTGGGCCAATAATAACATGATTGTAGAAATTTGAAGGTTGTCCTTTTAGCAGCTCCATTATGGCATGTTGAGAGGAGTCAAAGAACTCTTCTTCCCTCACAAAAATTTTCAGGATCTGATTTGGCCCCAATATGAAAATATTCCCCCAAATCCAAGTGAGTGGGGAGATTTTCCTCACAATATTTCTTTTCTCCTAGGAGGATAGTTTAGGAGGGAACCTCCCAACAACCAAATAATTGGCTACATCAGCAAAGAAAGGAGAAAGAATTGAGATGGAGAAGATATGTTCATGTGGAAGTTGATCATCTATCATTTCTTCCTTTCCTACAGGCAGGATTAGTCTTGAGAAGAAATCTGCAACCACATTATCTTTCCCTTGTTTATCAACAAAAGAAAATTCAAATTACTGCAATAATAACAACCACGTAATTATCCTAGCATTAACATCACGTTTATTCATTACATACTTAATGGCTACATGATCAATGTGAACCAAAGTTTGATAACCAATGATATAATGCCTAAACTTATTTAAATAATGCACCACAACCAAGAGTTCCTTTTAAGTGACAATATAATTCAACTCAGCTTTGGAAAGGTTGTTACTAATGAAATAGATAACATAATGTAATTTGTCTTCTACTTTTCCTAAGGGATCCCCTACAACTTTGTCTGAGGCATATGGGTGTATATGGAAAGGTATTGCCTAGTTGGGAACCCTAAGGATGGGTGCAGTGGCCAAATTTTCTTTTAGTGCTTAAAGAGCTTCTTGACAGTGGTTTTTCCAACAAAAATCTAAATGTTTAACCAACAGTCCAAACAAGGGTGAAGCAAGTTTACTAAAATATTTAATTAACCTTCTATAATGCCCAACTAATCCAAGGAAACTCCTGATATCTGTTTGTTTTTTAGGGATATGGACCCTTTTGATGATGGAAATCTTGTTTGGGTCAACCTGTATCCCTTCCTTAGATATGGAATGGCCAAGGATGGTCCTTGCATTCATAAAAAACTTGCATTTCTCATGTATCAATGAGAGATTCATTTCAATACATTTCTTCAAGACTTTGCACATATTCGAGAGATCTTCCAGGAAGTCACTCCCATAAGGAGTTAAATCATCCATGTATATCTCAACAGAGTCATTAACACATTCAACAAAGATACTTAGAACTTGCCTTTGAAAAGTAGCAGGGGCATTGCACAGAATGGAATAACTCTATAGGCAAGGGTACCCCAAGGACATGTAAATATGGTCTTGTCTTGGTCTTCAAGGATGATACAAATATGGTTGTATCCACCAGGGCCATCTAGGACTTGGTCAATGAAGGGTAAAGTAAAATGGCCCTTCTTTGTAGCCTTGTTAAGTTCTCTATAGTCAACAGATCCTCCACTTCCCATTCTTCTCTAGGACTAAAACAAGAGGGGACACCCAATCACTATATGAAATGGGGATCCAATAGATTTTGTAACTCTTCTTTCAATATGTCCTAAGAGCTAGGTTCATCCTTCTCTGGGGTTGGCGCATAGGTTTGCATCCCTATTTGATGAGTAAAAACTGAGGGATGTAAACCTTTCATATCCTTATAATCCCAAGCAAAATCATCCAAGTGTTTCCTCAACACAGTACACAATTGTTCTTCCTGTTTGGCTGAGAGAGGGGTTGATCTTTAAATTTCTAGATGGGCCAAACTCTACAATCTTGACATGTTCTAGGCTAGAATCATCAGAGCACAATTCAGTCCAGGGATTACTCTCAGATTCTTACAACAATTCATCAACTAGTATAGGAGTGGGAGGTTGATTCTGTAAGATATGGTTAATAAGGTCATCTTCATCCAATTTCCCCCCTCTTATGCCAGTATCTAGAGTGAAAATTGGGTAGAGAGATGTATGATAAAATTCTTCCTCTCCCTCATCCTCTAACCATAAGGGTAAGTCATGTTCAATTGAAGGTTGAGCAGGAGGATACAACACAAATTGTTTGGATAAATTCCAATTTTTAACGGTCATGTTCCCATCCCTATAACTAATGTAGGCATCAATAGTGGCCAACCAAGGTCTTCCTAGAATGAGGGGATAGTCATTCAACTTGGTTTTGGGATGAAGGATTAGGAAATTAGTAGGGTACTCCCAGGAGTCACTGGAGACCATCAGGAGCTATTGTGGATCTATATGCAAGCTGCAGTATTGTGGAGGTCTTCGTTAAATCCCATTGGAGGTTGAGTTTCAGCATGGTTTCCCTGGTCATTACATTGATTGTAGCCCAAATATCAATCAAGGTGTTAGGAACTACAATGCCATCGATGTGCACATCCACTACTGGACTACCAAGGTCTAAGTACTTTGGAGAGATTACTCTTCACAACATCAGATCAAATAGTTGTCTTTCAATCATCATTGTGGGAGAATCTCTTCTCCTTCTCCTAGGCCTTTTGAAACATTCCTCCTTGATAAGATTGTTGTAAATTGGAACATCTTTGATAGCCTGGAGGAGGGGTATCTTGACACACAAATTCTTCAACTCTCATAGAAGCTCAACCTCTTATGGGGTGTACTATTTAGGGTGGGCCAACCTTTCAGGATAAGGAGGTGCATTGATTTGAGAGTCACTCTCCTCATTCTCTTCTTCAATATCTTCAGGTGGAGAAGGTGGCTGATTATCTAGGAGCATTCTCCCTGTTATGCAACTGTCTCACAAAATAGAATAATAAATACATCAACAACTTCAAAATTAGCCTCTTTGAGGGGGAAACCTCGTTTACATTACACAAATTAAAAATTCTTGGATGATACAAATGATAAGATCTCCTTTCTTTATTTAGGATTCTAAGGGGTCACAATTATAATCAGAGCCTACACAACAATAATATTGTAAGAGCACAACAATAATAATAGTGGGCTTCTATGGGGCACAATAATAACAATATGGGGACTACATGGGCACAACAATACAATAAGGGGGTTGCACTAATAACAATAAGGGCTACGCTAGTAGTATAAGAACCTAACATGTCCCTCTCCTTCAAAAAAGTGTTGTCCTCAACGCTTGAGTAGTACTGGATTCTTCTGTGTAAAATTCTTATCCTCCCATGTGGAATCTTCAGCTGGTAAGTTCTTCCACTTGATGAGATTCTCTAAAATTGATCGATTTCATAGCTGTCAGGTTCCTATATCCGTGACTGCTTCAGGTTCCAATATAATTTTTCCTTCCTCGTCAAGTTCTGGAAATATTGTTTGAATTGGGAGCTTGTCATCTATAACCTTCTTTAAGAATGAAACATGGAAAACTGGGTGCACTCGGGAAGATGCAAGAAGCTCTAATTTGTATTCCATAGTACCAATATTTTGCAACACCTTGTAAGGACCATAGTAATTTGGTGATAATTTAGTATCCTTCATAGCTTGCTTGAGGGACATTTGTTTGTATGGTTGTAGCTATAAAAATACCCAGTTGCCTACATAAAAAATTATTTCCCTGTGATGTTGATCTACCTGTTGTTTCATTCCATTCTATGCCAAAGTGAGGTTATCCTTTAAGAGCTGGAGAACTTGTTTTCGATGCTTGATGTGATCTTCCAATGCTTGAACGTTAGAATTTTCTCTTAAAGATGATGTGATGGTGATCTAGATCTTAGGGGAGGCCCCCAAGATCTGAAAGATTGAAATGGATCTTGGGGGAGGCCCCCAAGATCTGAGTAATTGCCACACCAAGAAAAGAACAAAAATAAATCAAACTAGAAAAGTAAATCATGAACCAACTTTGATTAGATCAGAAAATGATAGTCACAACTACATTGTGCTGGACAATGCCCTCTTACAAAAAAGAGACTCGTTATTTATAACATTTTTTAGTTACAATACCATGGGTGGATTTCCATTCAGACCATTACCATGGGTAAATACCATGGGTGGTAAAATACCACGGGCAAATTTCCATTCGGATCATTACCATGGGTATATACCATGGGTGGGAAAGTACCATGGGCAGATTTCCATTCAGACCATTCCTCCCTCCTTAGGAAGCAATGGTCCCCATTGTGTGAAGTTGCCTCCGGAGAATATTTTGTTGAAAATGAGTTATGAATGACCAAGTGCTATCGAAGACAAGGGTTTTGCATGGTTGACCCATAACCGAGGGTTTATGGATGACCCATAACCATGACGCATGAAGATCCAAGGATAGAGATACCTTGTAATGCTTGTGAGACAACTATGCCATTGACAGTGTGTGGCCAATTAAATGGATTTTGCTGGCAAGGGTTTTGCATGGTTGACCCATAACCATGATGAACGAAGAGTCAAGGATAGAGATACCCTGTAATGCTAGTGGTCCAACTGTGAGGTGCACAGTGTGTGGCCGAGCAAATGGAATTTGTTGGCAAAGGGTTTTGTGTCATTGACCCATAACCATAGTGAACGAAGAGCCAAGGATAGATATACCTTGTAATGTTGGTGGGCCAACTGTGATTTGGACAATGTGTGGTTGAGCAAATGGACTTCGTTGGAAAAGGGTTTTGTGTGGTTGATCCATAACCATAATGAACGAGGGTTTGAGGATAAAGATACTCTGTAATAAATGTCGAGATCACTTGTCAATCTATTTGGTAGAGAGCTGGTGGCTTATCTTTGTAAATTCTCACCATCCAATGAGATGATGTAAATACTTCCTCCAAGTACTCAAATTTCACATTTTTTATTCCCATTTTGAAAATATTTGGTAGTTCAACAAATCTTGTGCCATAGTATATTGTTTCCTGGTCACTACTATAGTGTGTAAGAGCTCCAACTCCTACATGCATAGTTGGAAAGTAAAAATAAAAAACTCCCACAAACAATTAAAATATCAAGGTGTATGAAGCCTGAAAGATTCCAAAAATTATTGGCCAACTTAAAGAGAATGACATAAGAGATTTAGCAACCCCACCTGATATCCTCCTGTTGAGGCCTCGAAAATCGCTGCAACAACATTGGGGGATAACCACCCGGTCCGGACCTTAGTATAGCTCCTTTTTCGTTTGGGATGGTGGCTCCGACTGGATATAACGGGACCAGTTTCCCGATAATGAATATAAGGGATGGATGAGTGATGAATAGTTTGCTTTAATGATAGGCAACTAGCTTATTCTATTGAAAAAAATAGGAAAACTAATACTAATCCCGGGAATAACTTATTCATTTGAAATGCAGTGTTTAATAATCCTTATCTATCTAACAGGCATATAGATGTCTCTGTAAAATAAACAGAGATATTCAATCATTTAAAGATTACTTCGTATGAATAGTCAAACGAAGCGATTAACACAAATTACTGCATTCACTATTTATATCATCGATACCTATATACGATTGAAAGAAAAGCATGTTATAAACAGCCAATAGTGGGATGCATAAAGGATGCTGTTAAAACACACACATATATATAAGCGATAATAGCAAGATCGATTAAATAACAATTCATATAATAGGAATGAATACAGACGCAGATAATAGTACCATGTGAGCTGCTGATCAATCCCAAATATCAATCGCTATTCAAAATTCCTCTTTCAACACAAAAATGCTTTTAAACAAAGACAGTAGTGCACATTTGTATAAAAACCTTCCTCATTAAAATCAGAATAATTGGTCCAGTTTCATAAAAGAATATCCCTGAAGTACAATATTGCAACTTTAGGGTTTAAGTCATATACAAAACTTTACGACCCTTTCTAAATGCATGAAAGGGTCTATAAATACTACTAAGCTAAAAAAATATATGAAACAAAATCCTACTAAATTGGCATCAATAAATTCTATCTATCTCCTTGAGGGCGATCTGGAAGTTGGCGATGTGAATCATGACTCAGGTTGCTTGCCTTTAAACCTGAGCTGGCTTATCGCAATCATTGGCTCCACTTCGGGTGGTCTGTTGAGGCGCAAGCTGAGTTGGGCAGCAAAGGTGGCATCCTGAATATCAGGTATGATATACCCGATAGCATCTGTGAGGCATTTTAAGGCGGCTCTCTGGCTGTGTGGCTTCACTAAGAATAACCAATAGGCATCCCATGTTAAACTGTTGATTCCCGCGATTAACCTTCCATTTTTCTCCAGCTCTAGGTAGCATGAATGCTCCAACATCTTTGTCACTGTTAATTGGCCTGGAGTACATTGGGAAATCATGTTAGACAAATAAAGAGTATTATTTACTAATTCAACCAAATTACTAGTGGTTGCCTTGCATCTTAAAGTCGCTCTTTCTTTCTTCATTAACTGTGATTGCCATTCTGTGAATAATATTTCCTTGTGTGATTCCAGAATTCTTGGTAGGTTAGTTGTCTGGCCCTGATCAGAATCTTGCCATTCCAGAAAATTTGTCAATGTTTCTTCGGCCTGATCCAAATCTGTCCTTGCCTTTTCTAATTTTTCGCTTATGGATGCTACTAAGTCGCACAATGGCTCTGCCTGGGTAATTTGCTGACATATGAGCTTAATTTGATTTATAAATGCTTTATTTAATTGTATCACCTCTGCTTTAAACTCATCTACCTGAGGGAGCTTTTTCATTTGCTCAATCTGAGTTGATACTTGAGCGATTTGCTCATCTTTGGATTTTATCATTCCCTCAGTTGATATTATCAATTGCGCCAATGCTGTCGATAGCTCCTTTTGCTTTTGGATTGCGCTCTCGTCAATCCTATGTTTCTCCTGCTGCAATTTCTTAGTCAGCTGATAATTATTTTGTTGTTGTACTAGCAATTCCTCCTCTACTTGCTCTACCTTCTGCTGCGCTTCTGATAATTGAGCCTTTAGGGAAAAGATGTCTTGATCTTTTGCCTTTAATAGACTGCTCACCTTCGATGCTTTATCTATGTTTGTTGTCGAATATGCTCCAGCGTATTGCGATAGCTTTGTCAAGTCATCGGAGGGATCAAATTCTTCCTTCCACACAACATTGCCCGATACTGTTAATTCAGGGAATAAAGAAGGTTGATCAGCCCTTATTCTTTTCCTCTGTCGCTTTACAACAACTTTATGCTTAGGGCTGTAGAATACATCCAAGGGAGGAATCTCTTCTATTTGAAAAATGATTTCGCCCGATGGATCCTTAGGAATTATTTATGTTTCCTTTGATTTGGGTGGGTCGTTGGTTTCGCCCGAAACCTGTTTTGATGTCGCTTCCTGTGTGTCACCCTATTTTGAAACCTCATCATCTTTAGAGCATTCTAGGTTGCCGATGATTGAGTTGAATTGTTGCCATTGCTGGAGCAAATTCGGAGCAATTTGTGTATCATCATTAACTTTCGAACTGCTCTCTTCTTGAGTTTTCGCCTGGGTTTCTTCCTGTCGTTGCACATTTGCCTGGGTTTCTTCCTGCCTCTGGTCACGCACTTCCTCCTGCTGCTTTGATGTAGTAGGAGGTTACTTATTACTTTGTTGCTCAGGCTCGCTTGATTTTGTCATTGTTGGAGTAGTCGCTAACAGGTCTAGAGGCAGAGTTTGCAACCTTTGTTCTCTAATTCTATTAAATTCGGCTAGCCCCTCATCGTTGTATTCATTTATGGCGAGCAATTTAACTTGATATAGCGATTCGGCCGATGCAAACAAATCCTCAAGTCTGTCTTCTTTGTGCTCGAACTTGGCCAATTTGGCTTGGTCGAGCGCATTGTAGGCGATTTTCCTTGGATCGTATTGCCTGCTTGGCAGAGTGGCTAGAGTCAGCGAATTTATCTTCCCAGCTTCCTTCTCTACATGTTTTATATCATGCAGAGTGTAAATACCAATTCGCAGGGGAAAGGAGGGCCAGACATGCTTCTTTGCTTTTTTCAGGGTCTGAGTAACCCCATCGGCATTGATCTGATAGGCTACTTCCCTTGCATGTAACTTATCAGGGATGTATAGAGGAAGCACATGGGGCTTGGCTTGACTGCCAAAAACTCTAATATAGGTGAACTTCTCTTCTCCAAACCAACTTGCTACGGCAGTTAAATCCACCCCTGCTTGTTCAGAAATCTTTGGGGCAGACTTATCGAAAATGGAATAATGAATAGGCAACATGAAACCGTTGCAGATTTGATACGAGTGGTGTTTGTAGTTGGTCTTCCACAACTTTTGATGATATATGTGGACGGGTGCGGGGTCTTGCGACGTCCACCTCCATCCGAGCACAGGAAATTCAGAATTAAAGCATAAAACGTCTAATAAATAAGCACTGTAGTAAAATGGCGGAATGAACCTCTCAGTGACACGAGAATTAAATCTGAAATTAAGAATGGCAGTGGCTAACTTATCAGATAATATATCCACCCAATCCATTATCTCGCCACTATATGCTGCCTCCATTAGAGGGACCATTTCTATGGTAAAATTGGCAGAATCATGTAATCCCCATAGTCTGCACATCATAATCCTAGCATAGCAGTAAGGAGAACATAGAGAATCGACTGAGTACTTACCCGAGGATTCGTGCTTGTGCTTTGTTGGATTTTGTCTCCAGCCTCGAATTGGTTCGGACTCGGTCTCATTTTCTACTTGGAACTTCTCTAGGAATGCCGTGTTATACTTTTTCTCCTCCGCCGGCAAATTATACATTTTCCTTAGGTCTTCAGCTCGAAAATAATCGAAAATCCTCCCATCTATAGTGCTGAAAGTTCTATCGGTAATTGGGATCTCTTGGATTGCCCACCTTACCACATCCGTATATGGGAGAATTTTCTCCCGGGCCGCTATTCTGTGAAGAAAGGAATTGGCCAAGTATTTTAGATTAGCCTCAGATTTGCTAGTATTGTCGCATGAGACTTGTATTCTCGTCACCCTCGGCTCTTCGGCTTCAATCAAGTTATATGTTCCTTGCCAAGTAGCTCTGGTAAGTCCCAGGCACGTAGTGTCCGATATAAGCCCTTTCTTTTTACTGCCTGGATCAACGATGGATTTCCCTGCGGACGGTGAAGCGGAAGGCATTGTGGTCTTTTTGGACTTCTTTCCCATTCCACTCAAATCTGTCTCTGCGGGAGAATTCTGCACAGAGAGAATGATAGGCGTAATACAGGAAATAATAACATGAATCGAATAGACTGATATATATATATATATCTTGATAAATTCATGGTGATCGATTGACTTAAGACGGCTTCGAATCAAATCTGTGAATAGATCATAAGCTTGTTTTTTTCATTAAATGGCCGTTAAGGCCTGTCAATCTCATTAATACCAGTCATTTCGGTTAATGGCCAAATGATTTATTTGAAGCATGCCTTGGGCGATTTGGCGGT
>APFE030299922.1:22976-61327 GCA_000404065.3 Pinus taeda
AAATGGAATTCATCAAACCTTGAAATGTTGAAGGTGCATTAGTAAGGCCAAAAGGCATGACCAAAAAATCATAATGACTCTCATGAGCTCTGAATGTTGTTTTTAGAATGTCTTCTTTCTTCATTCTAATTTGATGATATCGAGAAGAAATATCCAAATTGGTGAAGTAAATTGCTCCATGTATTTCATCCAACAATTCATGAATAACAGGAATGGTAAATTTATCATTAATAATGAACTTGTAGAGCTCCCTACAATCCGGACACATGTGACATGGTCCATCCTTTTTTTGCACCAATACTATTGGAGTAGAGAAAAAACTTTGACTAGGTTGAATTATACCAAACTCTAGCATTTTTACAGCCATACATTCAATTTCACTATTTTTGGCATATGGATATCTGTAAGGCCTGTTGTTTGGGGGAACAATTCCTGTAATCAAATGAATAGCATGAACATGATCACAAATATGCGGGAGACCTTTGGGAGTCTCAAATACCTTGGAATGATTTTCCAAGACTTTTTGGAGATCTAGAGAAATAAATGATTTCGATGTTTGAACATATAATGAGCATAATTATGCAATTACACCTCATTGTTCTTTATTTAGAAGCATTTTCATGCCATTAGAGATGATTATCTCTCCTGGTTTCCCGACGATACCCCTTAATGCAACTTCCTTTCCTTCCCAAAAAAAATTCAAGAAAAGTTCTTGAAAACTAAAAGTTATCGTTCCCAAAGATTGTAACCATTGAATTTCTAGTACAACATCAGCACCACCCATTGGAATGGAAAGCATTGGAATATCTAATACATATTCCCCCATGGATAGCTTGATATTATGACACTTTTCATAGCAATTTATAGTTCCTCCATTTGCAACAATTACTTAACACTCTGGTGCTAGATATAGGAAGCAATTCAATTCCTTGGCTATCTTACAATGGATAAAATTATGGGTACTACCTTGAGTCAATCAATACTATTATTTTTTTCTTCTTGATATGTCATTCTATCTTGAGAGTTTGAGGAGTGGTAATTCCTGCCAATGCATTACAAGATATGGCTGGATTCATTTCTTCTTTCTCTGGGGTTGGTTCCTATTGTATATCCTCTTCTTTTAACATTTATTGATCCTTTTCTTCCTCCTCTTCACAATCTATGTAAATTATTTTTTTCTCAACACACTTATGACCTTTAGCATATTTTATATCACAACTATAACAAGTCCCTTTTGCTCTTTTTTCCTCCAACTGTTTTGCTGTCAACCTTGTAAGTTGTGGAAGGTAGGAGCAACAATACTTCTGTATTTATAGTTGTGAGTGGTAGACTTCCTTGTTGCCATAATTTTGCTTTCCACTTTTTTGGCCACCCTGAATGCCTTCTCCAATGAATCAGGTTTCCAAAGGCGAAACTCATGTAGGATGTTATCCTTTAAATTCCCTATGAAGACATCAACCCTATGCTCCTCTGGAATAACATTTACCCCGATTCTCAATTTTTGGAAGTCCTCAATGTGCTCTGCCATTGAACCCTTTTGTTTGAGATTTATCAATTGGCTAAAGAAGGTGTTTCTCTTTGTATCCTCATAATGTGCTATCATTTCCTCCATAAAAATTGACCAAGTGACAAGTGGTTTGCGAGAACAAAGCCATCAATGCCATATAAACTGATTTGATTCTAAATATATAGATGCAATGTGTACCTTTTTGTGTGTGTTGAACAATATGGAGATCAAAATATTGCTCCATTTGTAGTATCTATGTTACTGGATCCTTGCCATCAAATTTCCTCATATCGATATTTGGAATATGGTGGGTATTCAATCCCAAGTTTGAGTCATTGAAATCATGATTAATATTCCTTTTGTTCTCATCATGATTTTCATCTAATACCTTTTTTCCATTCGGAAGCATTTATCGTAGCAACTTTGTCAAGCCTTCCTTTAAACCTTCCATGTCTGCTTTTAAACCATTCTTCAAATCTTCCATGTTGCATTTCATTTTTGCTTCTATGCCATCTTTCAAACCTTCCATGTCCACTTTTAAATTATTCTTCAAACCATCCATCTTAGCTTCCATTTCATTTTTGGTTACTCCTTGTGAGAGCAAAATTTGTTGCACTTAGTCAAGTAATTTTGATATATCATGTTTCATTTCTTCATCTTCTTTATGCGTCATAGTATAAATTTCGGGTTGCTTACTAGGTGTTTCAATTTTATTTCTTCATGTCATCAATTATTGATATTTATGCTTCGCTATTCCCTTTGAATCATTTTGCTATACAACAAGCTCACAAAATAGAAGAATAAATAGATCAACGAATTCAAAATAAGCCTCTTTGAGGGGGCAACCCTCTTTTCATTACACAAATGAACAATTATTGGATGATTCAAATGAAAAAACCTTCTTTCTATATATAGGAGTCTAAGGGGTCACAATATAGTCAGAGTAACAGTAATAATGTAAGGGCACAACAATAACAATAGTGGGCTTCTATGGGGCACAACAATAACAATATGGGGACTACATGGGCACAACAATAACAATAAAGGGGCTACACTAATAATAATGAGGGAATACACTAGTGTTATAAGGACCTGACATGTCCCTCTCCTTCAAAAAAGTGTTGTCCTCAATGCTTGAGTAGTTTTGGATGCTTCTGTATAAAATTATCATCCTCCCACGTGGAATCTTTTGCGGGTAAGTTATCCCACTTAATGAGATACTCTGAAATTGATCGATTTCATAGCTATTGAGTTCTTGTTTCCATGTCTGCTTTAGGCTCCAATATGATTTTTCCTTCTTCGTCAAGTTCTGGTAATATTGTTTGAACTTGAAGCTTGTCATGTATAACCCTCTTTAAGCATGAAACATGGAAAAATAGGTGTGCTCGGGAAGGTGTGGAAAGCTCCAATTTGTATGCTATATTACCAATCTTGATCTGCCTATTGTTTCATTCTATTCTATGCCAAAGTGTGGTTACCTTTTAAGAGTTGGAGAACTTGTTGTTGATGTTCAAGGTGTTCTTCCACTGCTTGAACATTAGAATTTTCTTGTAAAGATGATGTGATGGACGGTGGATGATATCCATAAAGTGCCATAAATGGGGTCATTTTTTCTCTAGTATGGAAGGAAGTGTTATACCACCATTCAGCCAGAGGTAACCACTTAACCCACTGTGTCTATTTATCATATACAAAGCAACAAAGATATCCTTCCAAACATTTGTTCACTATCTCAGTTTGCCCATCCGACTGAGGATGATAATATGAGCTATGAGCTAATGGATTACATAGACAAGAAAATAATTCCATCCAAAAATTTCTTGTGAAAATAGAATCTCTTTCGCTTACAATAATCTTTGGGTTTCCATGTAGCTTTTGAATTGTTTCCATAAATGTAGGAGCAACTATATTGGCTTTAAATAGATGAGATAATGCACAAAAGTGTGCATACTTGGTAAGTCTATCAACTACCACAATGATGAGACTCTTTCCTTCGGACTTGGGTAAACCTGTGATAATATCCATTGAAACCTCCTCCCAATGTTGACTTGGAATGGATAAATGTTGTAATAGACTAGGGGTCTTAATTGTCTCAACTTTATTTTGATGGCAAACCAAACATTCTATCACAAACTTTTGAATATCAGATTTAAGGCCATACCAAAAAAAATATTTCTTAACCCTATAGTAAGTTTTTGAAAATCTTGAGTGCCCTCCTAAGGGAGAGGTGTGCAATTCCTGAATAATATTTTGTTTGAGTTGGGAATTCTTACAAAGGTACAAGCGTTCTTTGTACCATAATAATTCATTATTCCAGCTGAATGTATTAGATGTACTAGGATCTTGCTGCAACTTTTGAATGAGTGCCCACATTTATTCGTCATTATTCCATTCATCCCTTGCTTCCGTTATCCAATCTGGTTGGATAATAGAAATGGCACAAAGCAATAATTCCATATCCTCATCCTTTCTTGAGAGTGCATCTGCAACAGATTTTGCTTCCATTTTTTGCATATGATTTCAAATTCATAACCCAAAATATTTGTCACCCATTTTTGCTGCTCCTCTGAAGATAATGTTTGTTCTAAAAAGTATTTAATACTATCATGGTCTATTTTTACCTTGAAGTGCCTTCCCATTAGGTAAGGTTGCCATTTCTTAAGTGCATGTAGTATTGCCAACATTTCCTTCTCATAAATAGATTTGTGTAAATACTTTTCTTTGATTGGAAGACTTTAAAAAGCAATGAGTCTTCCTTCTTGCATTAAAACAACACCAATTCCATTTCCCGAGGCATCACATTCCACAATAAAGGTTTTTGTGAAGTTTGGAATAGCTAAGACCCGTGCTTGGCACATTTCCTCTTTAAGATGCTCAAAGGCCTTAGTTGCTTTTGGAGTCCAAGAAAATGCATCTTTCTTTAGTAATGTTGTTAGGGGTGCCGCTATTCTCCCATAATTCTTAACAAACTTCCAATAATACCCTGTCAACCCGAGAAATCCTCGCAGGTGCTTTATCGATGTGGATATTTTCCATTCCTTATTGGATTTAATTTTGTTGGGGTTTACCTTAAAACCCTCATGAGATAAAATATGACCCATATATTCCACCTCATGTACTCCAAAGAAACATTTGGAGGTTTTTGCGTATAATTGTTTCTCCTCCAATAGTTTGAGCACCCTGTCAACATGTTGAACATGATCCTTCCAAGACTTGTTGTAGATTAGTATATCATCAAAAAATACTAACACAAATTTTCTAAGGAAGGGTTTGAAAATGGAATTCATCAAACCTTGAAATGTAGAAGGTGCATTGGTAAGGCCAAAAGGCATGACCAAAAATTCATAATGACCCTCATGAGTTCTAAATGTTGTTTTCGGAACGTCATCAGTCTTCATTCTTATTTGATGATATCCTGAATGATGATCCAACTTGGTGAAGTAAATTGCTCCATGTAATTCATCCAATAATTCATCAATGACATGAATGGGAAATTTATCTTTAATAGTGAGCTTGTTGATCTCCCTATAATCCAAACACATGTGCCATGATCCATCCTTCTTGTGTAGCAATACTAATCGAGAAGAGGATGAACTTTGACTAAGTTGAATTATACCAGCCTCTAGCATTTTTTCAACCATACATTCAATTTCACTCTTTTGGGCATAGGGATATTGTAAGGCCTGATGTTTGGAGGAATACTTCCTAGAATCAAATGAATAGCATGATCATGATCACAAATAGGTGGGAGGCATCTGGGAGTCTCAAATACCTTGGAATGATTGTCCAAGGCTTTTTGGAGGTCTAGAGAAATATATGATTTTGATGTTTGATCCTCTAGCGAACATAATTGTGAAATTACACCCCGTTGTTCTTTATTTAGAAGCTTTGTCATGCCATTAGATTTGATTATATTTCCTAGTTTCACTGTGAAACCCTTTAATTCAACTTCCTTTCCTTCCCAAAAAAATTTCAAGAAAAGTTATTGAAAATTAGAAGCTACCATACGCAAAGATTGTAACCATTAGAATCCTAGTACAACATCAACACCACCCATTGGAATGAAGAACGTTGGACTATTCAATACATATTCTCCCATGGATAGCTTGATATTATGGCACTTTCGCAAGCAATTTATGGTTCTTGCATTTGCAACCATCACTTGACACTCTGGTGCTGGATATAGGAAGTTATTTAATTCCTTGGTTGTCTTACATTGAATAAAATTATGGGTACTACTCGAATCAATCAACACTATTATCTTTTTCTTCTTGATATGTTCTTCTATCTCGAGAGTTTGAGGAGTGATAATTCCTGCCAATGCATTACAATATATGGTCAGATTCATTTCTTCTTTCTTTGGGGTTGGTTCCTGGTATATATTCTCTTCTTTTGACGTTTCTTGTTCCTTTTCTTCCTCCTCTTCACAATCGATGTAAAATAATTTCTTCTCAGCACACTTATGACCTTTAATGTATTTTCTATCATAAATTTAACAAAGCCATTTTTCTCTTTTTCCTTCCAATTGTTGTGGTCTCAACCTTTTAGGTTGTGGAAGGATAGGAGAAACCACACTTCCATCTTTATAGTTGTGAGTGGTAGGCTTCATAGTTTCCATAATTTTTCTTTCAATTTTTCTTGCCAATTAAAATGCCTTCTCCAATGAATCAGGTTCCCAAAGGCGAAATTGATGTTGGATTTTATCCTTTAGAGTCCCTATGAAGACATCAATCCTATGCTCCTCTAGAATATCATTTACCCTTATATTCAATTTTTGGAAGTCCTCAATGTGCTCCATTACTGAACCCTTTTGTTTGAGATTTATCAATTGGCTAAAGAAGGTGTTTCTCTTTGTATCCTTATAATGTGCTATCATTTCCTCCGTAAAAATTGACCAAGTGACAATTTGTTTATGAGAGATATCCATTGATACCATACAAACTGATTGGGTTCTAAATATAAAGTTACAATGCGTACCTTTTGTGTGTTTTGCACATTATGGAAATCAAAATATTGCTCCATCTGTAGTATCCATGTTACGAGATCCTTGCCATCAAAATTCCTCATGTCGATGTTTGAAATATGGTGGTTATTCAATCCAATGTTAGATTCTATGAAATCATGATTAAAATTTCTTTTGTTCTCATCATGAGTTTCCTCTACTACCTTTTCGCCATTAGGAAGCATTTCTTGTAGCAACTTTGCCAAACCTCCCTTCAAACCTTCCATGTCTTTCTTCAAATCTTCAATGTTTCCTTTTGCTTCATTGATGCCATTCCCAAACCATCCATCTTAGCTTCGATACCATTCTTCAAACCATCCATCTTAGCTTCCATGCCATTCTTCAAACCATCCATCTTAGCTTCTATTACTTTTTGTGAGAGTGAAATTTGTTGCACTTGGTGTCGTAATTTTGATATATCATGTTGCATTTCTTCCTCTTCTTCATGAGTCATAGTAGACATTTTGGGATGCTTACTAGGTGTTTCCATTTTATTTTTTGGGGCATCAATTAATGATAATTATGCTTCACTATTCCTTTTGAATCACTTCAAACTAATTTTTCAAACAAAACTTATGCAAATTTTAAAAAAGACTACACATTTTTTTTTTGCTTTGTAGGAGCTCGATATTGAATCTAATGTATCTCCGAAATTTCAAGTATCTAAGGTTTGAAATTGCATCCTGTGGTATCCCTAAGATTCCTCTTTCCAATGAGGCAAGTATGATTTATATTGGATTCTACAAGGAAAGCATTATGCCCAATATCCCAAGATGACCTGATTATAGACCGGTTCAGTAGAGCAAACTTGTACGAAGTGACACGTATCACTGTTTTGACCTTTGGCTCTTAAAACAATATGAAACAAACTAAAATCCATCCTCTTTCTATCACTTTTGAGGAAATTTGAATCTGATGCTCAGAGAGAAATTTATGATGATTTTCCCAAGGTCGCCTGTTTGAGATGGAATTCGGGAGCCTGTAAAAACCCTAACTTCCTAGGACCATATCATCGAAAATATAGCGAGAAAAGATCAGAAATTCATAAAAAAGGTTAAAAAATATTTCAGATAAAATGGGTTTTAATTTAAGCTTCTAAATATTCGTAGAAAAAAAATTATAGCGAAAATTCCACGATGACCTGTTTGAAGTAGCGAAATCCTAGAATCCAAAGCTCTGCTTCCAAATGTTATGCAACTAGCTCACAAAATAGAAGAAGAAATAGATCAACGACTTCAAAATAAGACTCTTCGAGGGGTAAACCTCCTTTTAATTACACAAATGAACAATTCTTGGATGATTCAAATGACAAAGCCTCCTTTCTATATATAAGAGTATAAGGGGTCACAATATAATCAAAGCCGACATAACAATAACAATGTAAGGGCACAACAATAATAATAGTGGGCTTCTATAGGTCACAACAATAAAAATATGGGGACTGCATGGGCACAACAATAACAATAAGGGGGCTACACTAATAACAAAGAGGGAATACACTAGTGTTATAGGGACCTAACACACTTCAAACTAATTTTCAAACAAAACTTATGCAAAATTTTAAAAAGTACACACCTTTTTATTGACTTGTAGGATCTCAATATTGAATCTATTGTATCTCTATAATTTTAGATATCCAATGTCTGAAATTTTATCATGTAGTAACCCTATAATTCCTCTTTCCAACACCATAAGTCTGATTGAGAATGGATTCTTCCAGAAAGACATATGCCCAATCACCCACGATGACTTGATTATAGACTAGTTTAGTAGAGCGAACTTGTACAACATGCCACATGTTACTGTTTTGAATTTGGGACTTGAAAACAATACCAAAATAACTAAAGTCTGTCCTTTTTCTGTCACATTTTACGAAATTCCAATCTGATGCTCAGAGATAAAGTTATGACGTTTTTCCCAAGGTGACCTATTTGAGATTGAATTTTGGAGCCTGCAAAAAACCTAACTTCCTCGTCATATTTCCGAAAATATGCGATCCAGATCTTAAATTCGTTACAGAAGGTTTCATCAATATTTTTTATCCATCGATTTTTTTAATTTTCAGTTTCTATAATCTTTATTAATTATATTTATATATTATATTATATTAGCGAAAATTCCACAATGGCTGTTGAAGCAGTGAACCCCAACATCCATAGCTCTGATACCAAATGTTATGGAACCAACTCACAAAATAGAAGAAGAAATAGATCAACGACTTCAAAATTAGCCTCTTCAAGGGGGAAACCTGCTTTACATTACAAAAATGAACAATTCTTGGATGAATCAAATGACAAAACCTCCTTTCTATATATAGGAGTCTAAGGGGTCACAATTATAATCAGAGCCTACATAACAATAATATTGTAATGGCACAATAATAACAATATGAGGATTACATGGGCACAACGATATAATAATGGGGTTGCACTAATAACAATAAGGGCTAAACTAGTAGTATAGGGACCTAACACTCCCAGACCGAAGGCTGATCTCTTGGATTTCCACAACATAAGAAAGATAAGATGTTTCCCCACTATAGACCTATTGTGCCTGCTTATTATTCAAGTTTATATTTTCTCTATGGTTGAGATTGAGGTGGAGGCAACAAAGCAGTAGGTTGAGGTGTTTGAGGCCTCCATCCTTGTCAGGTGTTGCCCCATTGGGAAGATTGAGGTGGATATGGCTGGAAAGGAGGGTGATCAGTAGGCTGAGAAGGATATTGAGGAGAACAAGGCCAAGGATGTGTAAGCCATGATGGATGAATGGAAGGGTACCAAGGCAGGAAAGGTGAATTTTGATTTAGATTATAATGAGAATAATGTGCACCTTGCATGCCCTATTGATATGGCCAAGGACCTTGAGGCCTTCTTTGGTTAATGAATTAAAGTTGCTTTGACCCACCTTCTGCCCCTTGGTATATAACCTTCAAACCTCACAAAGAGGGACATTGATCCGTTGCATGGTTCTCTTCACAGATATAGCAAACTTCTATGACATTTAGTGGGCACTCATTCGTAGGGTGTCTCTTAGTGCATCTAGGTCATAAGATAACTAGCGCCCTTTCTGCTTCCTCTTATTGTCTTTTGATTTGCATAGTATCCATTTGTAGAGAAAAGTTATGCAACATTTTACTCTTAAAATCCTCCAACATACTTCATATATCATGCTTGATTGTTGTAGTAGAGGGAGAATAATTGACCAAGATTTGACTATCCCTACCCTTTTCCTATCAACCCTAGAGTGTTAGATTTTAAACTTCTGTGGTTGTTTCTTGGAGTAGCATGATCCGGACGTTCATTCTGTCGACGTTTCAAACCCCAAAGGGGGTCCATCATCAGGACTATTTTTTAGAATATGATTGATAGTTCTTTGAGAGAAGAATCATGCGACCAGAGTATAAATAAACCTAAATCTTGATAAATTTATCAAGATTTAGGTTTATTTATACTTTGGTCACATGATTCTTCTCTCAAAGAACTATCAATCATATTCTAAAAATTAGTCCTGATGATGGACCCCCTTTGGGGTTTGAAACGTCGACAGAATGAACATGATAATGTGGATAATCAGGATCATGCTAACCCTAGAGTGATTTATGAATACATTTTTTATGTCATCATAGGGAAATTGGTAGATGTTTCCTCCAGATAGCATGTTGAGGGTTTCCATTACATTCTCCTTGATCCCTTAAAGAAAAACTAGCTAGAGTGACTCAAGATCAAGGGTACAATTGGCCCTCCTATAATTGAGTTGGAATCTTCCATCATAGTCCTCTAAGAATTCATTAGGTCCAAGGGTCATCCTAAATGTTTCTTCCTTTATTTCTTTGGACCTACAGTAGTCCCTATACTTTCCATTGAACTCTTGTTGCATTTGGGACCAGGTAGTGATTCTATCTCTAGGTAAACTCATAAACCAACACAAGGCTGCATCTTTTAGGGTAAACTGAAAAAACTTCAACTTTTGTTCATCAGAGGCATAGTCATAGGTCCTACAAACAACAAAAAACTCAAACATGAAGGTGTTGGGATCTTGAGAGGTTAGGCCATGGAAGTGTGGAAGAGAATCAAGGCATACGTTCTTCATTATGGCCTCCCCATTGGTTTATTTGATAGGGAAAAGCTTATTCTACCTATTTTCAGCCATGGTTTGGGTAGGTGAGATTGGTTCTTCTTCTTCCCCAATAGGTTATTCAAAAAATTCAAGTTCCTCATCTAGAGGGTCTTCTAACTCCCTTGCAGTCAGAGAGGGAAGTTCACAGCCACCGAAGAAGAATGAAGGTTGACTGCTTGAGGGGGTGTCGGGTTTCTGGTAAGAATATCCCTTGGTTATCCCTACTCCTATGAGGCATGAAAGAACTAGCTTTGTTGATTCTTTTTATTTAAAAAAAAAAGAGTTCAAAACAATAACATTGATGCAAAACAAAAACAAGTACTCCAAAATAGAAACAATACCTACTTATGCACCTCCATGAAAATGGCACCAAAAAGTGATGAGCCCTAGTATTGCACCAAGAGTGTTGCAACTCCCAAGGGATCCTCAACTTAAATTATAAACCCAGGGTTTGTACGAACTTAGATGTGACAATGTTATTTGTATAGTAGGTTAGGTTCTACTCATGTCACCCTCAGTCAGGACATCGGATCAAGGGGTTCAAAGACCATTCCTACAACTTAACTATAGTGAAAATTTCTTATGAAAATAAAATTGAATTTGATTCTAACTATGAAAGTGAAAATGCCATTCATTCATATGTGGATGCTAATTAACATTGCATGAAAGAGAAAGGGTTAGTTTACTTGCAGAAGTAAAGATAATCTACTTAGCACATTCAATCAAATCAGGAATCTACTCGCAGGAGTAAAGATAATCTACTTAGCACATTTAATCAAATCAGTAACCTAATTTCGTGTATCATTGATCTACTTTACATTTGCTTGAAATCAGGAATCTAACTTTTGGCATGCTTGTGAATAAAAACACTAATTCTAACTCTATTTTGCAGTGAGGAAAAGAGGAGGTTGGAGTGGCCTAAGAGCTTCTCTTAATAATCAAATCACAAGTTGGGGGTCATTATTATCTTAACTAAGCTAAGGTCGAAGTGTAGAGTGAAACAGGTTGAGGAAAACATTGCTATAGGCCTGCTACAGGTGGTCTTGTATTGCTACAAGAGGCCCTGTTTTGCTACACGAGGGGTTCTGAGAGCCTTTTGAGGGTAGAAATGGTGACTTGAGGGCAAGAGAAGATGGATGAAGGTAGGAGGGAGTTAGTTAAGGTTGGTAAAGCCTCCTATCCAAGCCTAGGACCTCTCAGAGGTCTATCTTGTACCAAGGTAGATTCCCATGGTGTCCTCTAATTACCTTAATAAAATTATTGTGGAAACAAATTTTGGGAGTAGTGTGAGGTGTAAAGGGAGAAGATAGAAAGGTCCAAGTGGATATGGAAAGATGTGCCCACCCCTGCATATTAACACAACCCTGCAACTAGCCAAATACATGCATCAAATGACCAATAACACAGTGAGATAAGCTATCATGGAAAATATGGGTTGAATTTGACTAACATTTATTTTATTCCACAACACTATTATGATCATTGAACTAACTCCTAAGTTGCAGAGAATAAACATGAAAAAAAGGATAACTAGCATCTATATATTTCCAAAAAAATCATAAACAAATGTTTTTGGACTGAGATTGTAAATATTTTCAATCACTTTTCCCACAAGAGAGGTGACAGGGAGGCTTGAAATCACAAGTTTTTATAGCTTAAGATCTGTTGAAATAAGAGAAATACATGAAATTATTTGAAATAAGAACAAGAAATAAATACAGAAGAGGGACTAAAGCCTCTGGGTTGTGCCCAAACCCAAGGGCTTCAGTCCTCTAAAACTAGCTCAGATGCAGAGAAACAACAAACTTCTCATTAGCAGAAAATAATAGTCTCATACATCACATGAAATTTAAAAGTAACAATGTCAAGCACTAGGATAAATATCTACTCTTAGCTAAATAAAAAACTTGAATCCTAATGATCCTTTCAGCTGGTTTATTTATACAAAAAGGTGTCGATGACAAATATCTTGAAAACTGGAGTGATTCCCTCCTTGATCTCGAGAATTATGGATCAGGTCCTTCTTGAGCTTCACATGTACTTGGAGTTACTTGGTTGTTAGTGAATTCAAGCTTGTGAGTGAGGATACTGTGATCTCAAGTCAAGTTAGAGAGTTAAGGAGGTGGACAAGCCCCCTAGATTCTCTCCTAGTTGTCTCCATCAAGCCCCTGCATAGTAAATGCCTAAAAAATGCTTCCTTTTTCTGCAAATCAATCACATTAGGCCACACAATATGAAAAACACCTTTTAATATTCTTACTAAGCATATTATGACTAAAAATGTGAATTAATGTGAGAAAAGGATAATTTTAAGGGCTGGAGGATAGCATAATGAACTTCAAAATATACCTATTAACGGGACCCATCAATGTTGTTGTTTATTTGTTCAAGTGGACTTAGCCAAGTCCACCTAGTTGTTATGTCATATTCCTTTATCCCCTTACCACCATATATCTTGTGCACAAGGTCTTGCACTTTTGGTTGGATTTTATTTTAGCTCTTCTCTAGGGCTCCTTTTCTTCCGTTTCCACACCCAATAAAACCAACATAGATCACACCACAAAAGGAAAGAAAAAATAAGAAACAAAGGGAAATGAAAAGATCACAATAACAATACATAATAACAACACAAGGTAGAATTTCCATGCTCAAAGTCAACAATTAAAACAACAATGAAAATATGATGCCAACAATAATAACAAAATATGTAAAATATTCCCATCATCCATTAGTTCCCAACAAACTCATTCCCTTGAGATTTGGTGTTCAATGTGTCGACCACCAATATATGCACAACGTTTTATAAAGAGTCCTTTCCAAGGCTTATAACAACCTCAAAATTTCAACATCCCTCTAATTAGTTCAAGAAGGAATTTTCAGTATTTTAGAGAGTTTGAGGGGATCCCCCTCATCTCCTTCTACAATATTTGTTGTTGGTTCATGTGCTTGGAGTTCACATGAATATTATTTCTCTTTTGATGTCTGTCATGATAGTCTCTCTATACATGTTCCTTTCCAAAATACCAACAGGAAATTGGATTTCTTTTCTCTTCATCCTTGCAAGGTTTCTTTCTGGCCTTTCCATCATGGCATTCTTCTACCCCCCTAGCAATTGATGATTTGTATCATCAAAGAATTGTTCATTTATGTAATGTAAAGGAGGTTGCCCCCTCGAAGAGGCTGAATTCTAAGGCGTTGATCTATCTTTTCTTGAGCTAGTTTCATAACACTCCTAAAGGTTTCTGCGCCCTCAGGGAAACTTTCCTTTTCTTATTCATGATGGAGTTGTCCCATGCTATGATGTGCTATATTTTTGTCCATCATTTTTTTCCTTGTTGTAATTGGATCTCCTTATGAGCTGTCACACACACATGGTTGTTAGTTATATCAATATAAAAAAATGACTTGCTACCTTGCCATGCTAGAGCCATGCATGTCGGGATGACGTATGTTGATCTACTTTTGGTCACATGTCAAGAATTCATGTCAGTCATATGTTCTAAGAGTCAAAAGTGCATATTAGTATGTTTTTATTCACATCATCACTAAGTTAGAAATCATCCTTTGCTAAGACTAGTAACCAAAACAACTACAAGCTTAAAAATTGATTAGAAAGCAACTAACAATCAAATTTTGCCATGTTATTAGTTCACAATTATGATATCAACATGTACATTCAACACACAGTTACTAGTAGAATTCTATAATCAGTACACATTCCCAGAATTTAAAAGAGCATATCAACACATTTATACCCACACCATTCAACATGTTTAAAATTAACATTTTGCAAAAAATTAGCACCCATGAACTCTGCAAGCTTAAAAACATATGTTGACCTTTATAACAAACAATATAGAATGACAATTACTCATCAAAATGCATTCCATAACCAAAGAATTACAACAAACACACAAAAAACAATCACTATAAATTACTAAACTTTGTAATAAAGTTCATGAATAATCCTTCTAGACCCATTCAATCCAAGTGTTGAACTCGGGCATTCTATTGCCACACAGTAACATAACACCAATTATGATTTCCTAATTTCTAGTGTAGAACCTTTGCTCTAGTTCCACACTATAATTGAGCTCCCATTCTACTCATTTCTAAGCCCATTTAGGTCCAACAATGAACCACACTCCAATACCACTTTGTAACACTCCCTCCCACCCGCTTGGAGTCTTCCAAGCTAAATGAGAGGTTTTAATTTCAATTAACACAACCTCCACTATTTCATCATGGAAACGGGGTTACAAAATTTCTCCTCCCCAAAAGATAACACAATTAACTTTGGATAACATCATCCTGTTCAACTCATCTAGAATTTTTGACAATATAAATTTTATTTCGATCAAATATGTGGATCCAACGCTATTCGTAATTAAAGTTCATCAATTAATTCCTACCACATAAGTAAGGAACTCTCATGTGGCACCCACATGGCACCCTTGTCGTAACTCTACCTATCCTAGATGACTCATTATTACCCTAGGCACTGAATGTGGCCATAGCTAAGGCCATGTGGCACTTGACATTGTTTGCATTATGATACAGGTGTTGTCCTTGATGGCAACTCACTCAGATGAAAGATCACAGTGCAGCAGGTCAATAGCAAAGAATTAATGATCAGACTACAAAGAATCAAGAAAAAGAGGTATACGTAGGTTCACCTTGACAAAAGAGCATATGCACACGGTTTAACAAAAAAAAGAGAGTGTATAATGTACACACGCACTTTCACAAGAGGGAAAGCACGTACATGTTGGAAAACTAAGTTTTTGGTCCATGGTATTTGGTCCATGGTATTGAGAAAGGCCTAAAACTATATAAGGAGGAGAATATCATTAGGGCAAGGTGTGCAAGTATTGAATATCTGATGAAGTGTGAGATCCAATATGCAGGTTATGGGTTTGTGATGATTTGCTTGATCTAAACTAAGGATGCACCTATTTGGATGATGATGGATCGAGATCTTAAGGCTTGGAATGTATTATCATTATGTGGTTTGATCATGGATAGACTAGATCTAAATATTGATGCATGTTTTATTCTGCAAATGTTATGATATGGGTATGACTGAATTCTGAAATAGCTGTGAAGTTTTTAAGTTAGTATTTGCAGATCTGTACGCGTGTTCTCTTTGGTAAAAGCATGTATACACGCTAGTTCGGCTCATCATAGTAGCGTATACATTATGAAATATGATATCTGAATTTGCAGTTGGTTCTAGTGGTTGTTGCAGAGTTTTGGGTTTTTCTCTGTGTTCTGGTGACTGTGTTTTGATGACAGGCCTTCAGTGATTCAGTTGTGGGTGATTTAGAGATTGATGATTGAGTATTCAATGATTGGTTAATACAAAGGTTGTATTGTAGTGGTGATTGATTTGAGCTTCAATGTTTTTGATGGGTCTAGTATGAAAATTGGATGAAACACGGCCTTCATATTGTGGTGTTGTGTTCCAGGAGAATCTAGTCTGAAAATTTATGAAATGTGGTCCCTGGAGGAAGAGAGAAGGTTGTAGCCTTTTGTAGGCCGGCGCCTACTTACTGGTAAACATATCAGCCAGTACAAGAGCCAGGGGGTTGGAGCTCCCTTCAAGTAGTAGCTGGAAAACAAGTGAAGGTTGGAGCCTTCAGTAGGTCGGCGCCTACGTACCAGTAAACATATCGGCTAGTACAAGAGCTAGGGGGTTGTAGCTCCCTTCCAGTAGAACTAGAGAACGAGGGAAGGTTGTAGCCTTCGGCAGGTGGGTGCCTACATACTGGCATGAGTCTGCACCATTACAAGATTGTAAACAGGTTTTTCTTATATTAAAAGGAAGACAACAACAGGTGGTTTTTGTCCCGCATTGGGTTTCCACCTTAAATCTTGGTGTTCATGTGTGTTTCTTATGTGTGATGGTTTGTTCTGATTTTACTGCACATGGTTACTGTTTATATGGTTAATGAAGTATTGATTCACTGATTAAAGATCAACATATGATGAATTAACTAAATCATAAGTTTGCTGGATATACGTTAGTTGCCTTAAACACAGTTTCATGTACACGTGAGTTACCTTCATTAAAGTAGTGTATATGAATTTGAGTATGAAAGGAAAAATATTATTTATTTGACTACTATTGATTCACCCCCCCTCTCAGTATTATTTCCAACAGCCACATCACCTAGACCCTAAACCCCATGAGAACTACCCTTAGCATTACATTTCATTGTTCTTATATTATAACCAACATACAAGGGTTAAGGGGTCTACGAAACTTTGCATGTTACATGTTTTATACTTTCTTTGTTTCTCGAGATGGATATTTTCCCACTCTGCTACCGCACCATAGTGCCAAGGCTTACTATGGATTTTTGGCTAACCAAGTGTCGCATACTATAAATATTTTCATTTGATGATGGGCTTATTACCATCCCATAGGTTCCCTTGACTATGACACCATGCCCTCATTACACAAAGGAATTTACAGAACACCACCATGAAGCCTTGCTTTGTGGTGACATGGTCCTTGACCATGTGGACCTCCATGTCAGCATCATGGGGCACCCTAAGCCATGTGGCACCACAAAATCATCACCACATGTCACTAGTTCCATGCTAGCATAACTTCCATGTCACTCACTTCCACATGATGATGTCACCTCACCACATGTCACCCAAAAACTAGTTGCTTAACCCTCCCAAGTGCCAAATATACACACCATGTTTCATGTTGTTAGCGTGCCATGTCAGCATCATCACCATGTCATGAGCACACATCATCCATGTCCCACATGGAATTCACCACCTCGACTCAAGTCAAGGCTCCCACTAGGTCTCAGAATTCCATGCAGGCAATACTTTCCCATCTAATTCCCATCCTACGCCTTTTGTCGACCATGCCTACTCCCACTGGAGCTAGTGGATTTCTTAGCAAAACAAAACATGAAATTACTCATTAAGTAACATGAATTTTCACATTCTGCACTCTTTTTCAGCTTGCACCAATGTCCCTAACTACCTTATGTCAAACTCGACACAACACTGTTTACACTTAAGGGAGATCATTAAGCAATAAGTTAACTAGGGGTTTAATATAATTCTCTAGGGTTAGATAAGCACTTGACTCCTTGAGGTTTTTCAAACCCACTTTACAAAAGTTATGAGACCCGTGTGGCCCAAAAACAAGCCTAACTCTCTATGACAAAAACTTGGGAGTCTTGAAGACTTTTAATGGGTTTTGAAACTTGTTTAGGTTATGGGTGATACAAACCCATTACTGCGACAAGAATAGAGTCCCCTTACTGATATGGTCATTCCAGGCATCAAATGCAGCCTCAATAAGAGCATTAACATTTTCAATGTGCCTCCAATAGGCATAGAAATTAGCTATACCATAATAGAGACTCGATGGTAAACATAGATACATTGGATTTCATTACTCGCCTCATGAGTTCATAAAGCGCTATGACTAGTATATGTATATACATTAAATTCTCTTCCCCATTTAGCCATGGTTTAAGGAGTTGAAAATGCAGTCCTAAGATGTAGAGTTTCATGTTAAACCTTCAACAAGCCATCCACAAATCTTCACACAACAACAAATCAAATTCTGAGTCACATAAACTCTTGGAAAATATAGTATACAATTGTGGCATTACACATGCCACCATAACTTACTAGGTTTATAAGAACATTCATTCACAATGTTGACCACATGCCTTGAATAACCCTTTTATCAAAAACTTTTAAATATATTCATGCATATCATATAATTAAATCACAATATTATCTTCAAGTTGTACATGATAACTAATCAAGCATAGGCATGTAAAACCCTATAGTTCAAGATCATTTCAACAACATAGGGATATGAAATTTGTAACACCCTCCTCCCATATTTACCCAAGCTAACTGATCTACTAGGGTAAACATGTGATGAGAGGCTACTATGATGTGATTAAACTCCCCATGTACAGTTAAGGAAGTGGAACCGACAAAACTAAACTAAACTAACCTTCCACACATGCTACAAAACCTTCAGGATCCAACCAATCCTTCTAGGTGACCGACCCCTGAGGAAACTTGGAATTTTACTGATCTGCACATTTAGTCGCTTCCATGAAAATCCATGCATGTGACTGAGGCCTTCAATTATCTCCCACAACAAGGCATGCCAACGACTGGGGACTTTTTCAGCTAGTTCTGAGCTAGCGACCCCAAATTCTGAGCCACTTTTTTAGGGGTAGGTTTCAGGCCACTACCCAAAACTTCATGAAACCTTCAGAGATGATAAATAACATTGAGACAAGGTTACTAATGCAAACATTTGATCAATGACTTGACTGGACCCATATTAGCCATGACAAGCATTTCGTCAAACATGTCACAAATATGAATTCTACAGGTAATAACAACTGATCTGAGCATAGGGGTCTCATACTTATATGATATTAATAAAGAAGCATTGATACCTTATCACAATAATTGGATTATCATCTATTAGGTCATATATTCATTGTTCATTCATTTGCAAATCAAAACATTTTGAGAGCCATAATCAAGACTATATAAAAATATACTCATAACCAACATATAAACAACATATATAACAAGGATATAACGACCATGCAAATCACATATAAGCCAATACATTTACACATGAAATAACAAGGAGAAGGAATTTTTATTAATGAATGCATAAGCCAACTAGGTTTGGGACTTCCATGAATCACTCGACAATAGATTGGTTGAACCAAATATTTCTTTTAGCTAATCACCCCCGTGCCATATTCCAAGCATGAATGTGGGACTCACAACCAAACCAAACCATGTTTCCATAGGCTTTATCGCAATCCCCACCAGATCACTACGCCCTAAACAAGCATGGATGCCACCTAATTTCTCCACCTAGACCGTGAGGAATTTTCCTGTCTCCTAGTCTCTAGATTTACCATATATCCCGCCATACAACGGTTGAGGATTCCTATGCCTAATCAAGACTCCACCTTCCACGATTTATCGTATATCTCACCATTCACCGACCAAGGATTCCTAAGCATAATCGAGGGCACACACCTCTAGGATTTATTGTATATCCCGCCATTCACTAGTTAAGGATTTCTAGGCCCACCAAGGCACACAAAATCTGACTTTACCGCAATCCTAGTCCAGTTTAGGGATTTCTAGGCCATGTGTTCTTTCTTTCAGAGACCACCTCACTTGGCTTCAAAACCATCCAACAATCTAGCTCAACTAAATACAAGAGAACCCATCACACCATGGCTATCCAGAAATGGAAAGGCAAGGATGAAAACACTGTCACAGTGGGAAAAACCCATGCCCATGACAACAAGAGAACCAAAAACACACATGCATATCCATGCATGCCAAATCTAGAAAGGAAATCACACATGCAAATCCATACCTGCAAATAATCCCTCCGTAGTTGCTTGATCCCGCTCGTCCTCGCTTGATCCTTGCTTCCTCTTTGCCTTCTTTGCTTTCCTAGATCCAATGCTAAAGTGCTCCAAGAAAACTCCACGTGTCCAAGAGTGAGAGAGAGAATATAGAGAGAGATCCAAAATTGAATTGACAAAAAGGTTGTACCGACAAAAGGTTGTGAACTGATCCGCATAAGCCTTTTTATCAATGAGGCCTCTATTTGCTTAATTTTCCATTTTGCTTACTTCATTTTCCTCCTCCGATGGAACCTGTGACTTTTTACCTTCCTTTTCTCCTAATTTCTTTTATTTTCATAAATAAAATGCCAATTAATGCCTCATGCCTTTCCAAAGCCTTTGCCATTGCCTCTGCCAATTTCCTTAGCCATAATAAACCAAATGAACACCCACACTAGGATTTCTTGCCGAACATTCAACCTGGAATAAGTATCCCATGACTGTGGTTATTATTTTACCTTTATTAACTTATTTTACATGGAATTTTGATTAGGGCTATTACACAATCCCTCAAAATCAAGAGAATCATTCACACTACCTTCTCATTAAAACACATAGGAATGCACATTCCTCCTTAAGTATTGATACAACATTATTATATATGGCATTAAGAAATATTCACATTAGACATATATGCACAACAGAACAAGTAAGTCACTTATCTTAGTAGCTATATGACTAGAAACTGAGGGAGAGACTTCAACTCTCCACCCAACTATAAGCCATTTACGTTGTAATTATTTCTTTTAGTTCACCACCCTCGAGCCAGATTCAAAGCCTAAGAAATGAAGTGCTCAAAGGAAATATACACCAACGAATCAATAAAATCACCTAGGAATCCAGAGAACACATGGTTCCACCAACTAACTGCAACAGGAGTTCTGAACTTAGTGTCTCTAATTGAAAACGACACCAAAAGTGTCCCAATTGAGTATAAATAGAATTTTCTTGACCTCATTTGGAAACCAATTCGATTTTCAATCAAGAAGTTTGACTTGAGGTGCGAAATATAAAGAGGAATTCAAGAAAGGTAAGGAGAAAAGAAGTTGAATCAAGAAGGAAGAAAAATAGAGTTGTTGGTCAAGGTTTGCCCTAGTTTTCTATGACACATGCGAATAATCTAAGCTGTTGCAGGGTGCGAAGTTGTAGACATAATATAGGTCCAAAATATTGAACTTGGGAGCTGAAATTATGAGTTTTGAGCAATTCTAGAAGGGTTTGACGCTTGTTGACTTGGATGGACTTTGACCTAATTGGAAGGGCTTCTTTGAGGGATGAATTGGTGCTAGAGGAGGCTTTTTTCTTGAGGTTTGAGTCTTGTTTTTCTCATTTGAAGTAGATTCTATAAGAAGAGAAGAGATTTTCTAGGTTTTCCCCTTAGAGTGGTTTTTCCCTGGTTTGGAGCCTAATTTCTGTGTCCATTGTCTTTATTGTTTTTGCACTTGATAATTGCTTGACGAATAAGGCATAATAAAGAAACACAATAATATAAATAAATTTTACAAGAAATTATTAAGACTAAGGATAAATTGAATTAATAACTACCTTACTGCATTCTCCAACATGATATCAGAGCTAAGGTGAACAAGAGAAGGCAACTAGAACGACACAAAGAAGGGTTTTCTTTTCAAGTGGAATCATTTGCAAAGGACATAAGGAAAGAAAAAAAAGACCTATTGATCTAGTAGGAGGGTTACTACATTAAAGAATACCCCATTATCAAGCTCTCATTGAAGAAAGAACAAAGTTCTCATTAGAAGTTCTCTGGTATACTTCATCTTGACAAAGAAGGAAGCAACACAAATTTTTGGGATTATCATTCACTCTTTTGAAGTTGTTTGAAGACATCATTGTTAAAGGCATCCTAGAAGATATCAATCTAGGGTATCTCCGAAGTCTTCTTGGAGGTTTTGAAAACTTCAAGATATTTGGAGACATCATCAAGAAGGAGGACTCTTGGTTAACAAAAAAAGTAGTATATTGTATTTTGTATCAATATATAGATAACATGACTACAGTTTGCAAGGAAAGCAACAAGATTGTTGGGTCAGGAAACTTCCTAGCATGGAAGAAAAGGATTGACTTGGAACTCACAAAGAATGAAGTCGTGGAGTATTTCCTTGGAGAAGTAGTTGTACTAGACAAAGAGAAAACTCAAGAGTTAGCAAAGTACAAGAAGAGAGAAGTAAGCGCAAAAAGGATCATTGTTGAATCCATCAAATACCATCTTGTTCCCTTCCTAGCATGGAAGAAAAGGATTGACTTGGAACTCACAAAGAATGAAGTCATGGAGTATGTCCTTGGAGAAGTAGTTGTACCAGACAAAGAGAAAACTCAAGAGTTAGCAAAGTACAAGAAGGGAGAAGTAAGCACACAAAGGATCATTGTTGAATCCATCAAATATCATCTTGTTCCCTTTGTTGCTGATTTGAAGACATCAAAGGCTATGTATGACAAGTTGGTAAAGTTGTACTCTATAAGTACACGAGGTCAAAATATTTCCTTGAGGAATCAATTATATAAGATAAGGAAATATAAGGATGAATACATGGCCACCTATATAATGAAGATATCACAAATAAGAGACGAGTTGCAAGGGCTTGGGGAGATTATTATAGACTCTACGATGACTATCTGTGTATTAAATGCTTTGCCACCTAAATAAAGTAGTTTTGTAACAAGCATACACTTAAAGAAAGATACTACACGCTTCATGAATTATGGGCTCAATGTATCTTGGAAGAATCTAGGATCAAGGCAAAGGATGATACTGAATCAAATAAAAGATCTCAAGCCTTCATTTCAAGAACCAAGAAGTTGAGGAAAGGGAAGTTTGAAAAGTCCAAGAAGAAGACAAATTTGTTCAAGATTCAATGCTTTGGATGCAATGAGTATGGACACCATAAAAGGGATTGTCCAAACATTAAAGTGAACAGAAAAGGAAGGAAAGAAGTTAAGATCACATAGATGAAGAAATGGGAGAACTTGAGAAGAATCCAAAAGGAGAAGATCCCAAGGATCTTTATTATTGACGAAAGTCTCATCTATATTAGGTTATTTATGGATTTTATCTTTCTTTTATTAAGTATAAAGTAGAGTAGCATGCATTATTGTATACTCTAGAAGAGTCTTGATTTTGTAAAAATCATGGCATCATAGATTGAAGCACATGATAGTAGAAATATTAGAATCTACTTGTTTAATATGCTTCTGGTAAAATCATCTATTTTAAAGAGAATGAGAAACTAATACCATATTGCATATTATTGTTCATCCGAGCATTTTTCTAACATCATCTTAGAGGTAGTTATTTTGCTAAGAGGGATCATTAAGATCCTATAAGAATCATCATTATGGAATATTCTTGAAGTAGCATTATGAATGGTATATATTCCATATAGCTTGGAAATGATATGTTTAAAGCATGAAGGAATGCTAATGGTGTAGTGAAAGTCTTTCTCTTCTTGTTAATGGAAACTTATCTTTGACGGGTATAAGAAACAAGATCGATCAAAGGATGGCTAGATGTTATATGAAAGCAAAGGTATGCATATTTGAAGTATTCCTCCTTAGAGAATGGTTCTTATCTATAAGAATCATGAAGGAAGAGTTAGTTATGAATGTGCTTGGTAAGTCTTCCATATGGATGCTTGATGCTTGAAAGAAGAAATTCAACATGATTTGGAATGAATGGAGATCAAGACTCTCTCACAAAATTTCATGCCATATAGCAATGTTGATCAACATCAAGTATAGTCTTTGAAATAAAGGGACTTGACAATGACAACTCCAAGAAAGCTATTGTAGCTTGGTAATCAAGCTCTAATTAAATGAATGCATGGAAGAATTCTTATATAATGTGGAGATGAAGGATGTTGATCTCAAAGGACTCAAGTATGAAAATATTTTTATGAAAGGGCCATCATGATAAGGTAAGTTTGACACTTATATTTTGATATTGGTTATTTGGTTAACATAATTGTTTTTCTACTTGGAAGAATAATGCAGTGATATATGATGAAAGTTGAGGAAAGTTCAACTCGATTCGAAGAACATATGAATTGAGTAAATAGTTTTGAAAATCCTTGGAAAATCATGTAGTCAATGGTTCTTACATCATCACTTTGAGATTGAAAGGTAACAATATAAGAAGATAACTTGAGGTTCAATTTCTTAAATCAACAAATATCACCACCTTCATGATGGAGCTATGACTAGCTTGAATGTCTAATAAATCTCAAAATAATGCCTTCATGATCGTTTATGATTGGAGGAAAGTGATGTGCAAAGTGGATGGCCCGAACCTTGTCATTAAAGGAAGGAGATGGATCCATAATATCCAAGAAAAAAGAAGCTCAATATGATGAGATATAAATGGGAGAGAGGGATCCTTACAACTATATCCATAAAGAACTGATAGCTAATACATTTATGAAGAGAAGCTAAAGAGATTTTGGCCATGATTTCCTAATTGAAAGGAAGTCAAGAATCTCCTCTATATTTAAGAGGGAGTAAAGGAGTCTCCTTAAATAGGATCAAGGATATATTCCCTAATCGAGAGGGAACATGGATGTACTGTCTAGTTGAGAGGGAGTGCTGATGAACATCACATTTGTATTCTCTCCTTCATGTGTCATGCACTTGACTACGACTAACAACCATAAGTCTAAGTGAAGGCCATGGAGGGAGAATGGAGAATGGAGGATTGGATAAGCATCTATGATTTCCTTTAGGATAAAAAAAATCCAATATAGGAAATGGGATGATACTCTTTGAGGATTGAACATGTATCCAAGACAAGAGTGGTCGAAGAGGACCTATATTCTTTGAGAATTGGGAATCCAAGATAAGAATCGTCCTAAAAGGACATACCTAGTGAAAATGTGAATGGAGTATGTGCCTTGTAGAGGTAGTGTGGTATCTCAAGGAAAACCTCCCAACATTATGCTCTTGTATATGAAAGGGCTTGTCAAATTTAAGGCCTATGTTGACAATGTTAGTCTGCTGAAAATAGCAACAAGAAATGCTAAATATAGAAGTGCTAAAAATAACACTTCCGTAAATAGCATTTCGGGATACCTTCCCATTTTAGTTAGTCCCTGAACTAAAATAGAGAAGTAAAATTCAAATTTGATCTTAGTAGTTGTTTGTAAAATAATTAATTAATTCATCTTGAGTTAATTAGTTGTAGAAAATCAAACATGTAGTCTATGTGAGGACATGCAACAATTATCCCATTATTTGAGGAATTTATCCCTTAGTTAAAGAGATAAGGATGAGTTGTAATTTGAGTTGTAATTAGTTAGCTCAGTTAACTGAGTTAAGTCCTGTTAGATTAGTTTAAATAGTTTGTTGAACTAATTGTGAGTTCAGTTAGTTAATGCATGCATGCATGTAATTGCTGCACTTCAGATAATTGAATATTCTCTCATAAATAACTCATGCATGTCAGTTCAGACAGAGACCCAGTTGAGATCAAATGATGGGACAATGTACTATCAGTTGCAGGAATATTCCATGGAGGATATCTCTTGCATGCGGAAGGAATTCATTCCTTGAGGATTGCGCAGTTACTTCTTCAGTTTAGTGAGTGTGTGATGAGGCCAATCACACAGGTGGCATCATTGGACCCCAAGAAAAATTGCGCAAGGAAATAGGAGGCTTGGAGGGCTGAGGGAAGGCATATCTTGTGTCTATTCAGTCTGTGAGCTATATTTTTTTGATTGCAGAGAGAGAAGGATAGCTTGTGAACTGATTCTTTTTGTAATATGAACATATTTCCACTTGTATGATAATACAGAGATCGAGGTTTTTAGCTGAGGCTTTCCCCAGAGTATTCTTCTGTGTTCATGTGTGATTGATTTCTCTTCATCTATTATATGTGTTCTATTTGATCTTGTTCATATTCGATTAAGCTTCCACAAGTTTGTTGTAGAAGTAGATCTTGTATTTTGCTTTAGTATATTGCATAATGTATTGATCTATAGTGGGAATTTCTACATAGTCATGATGTTGACGCTTAAATATGGCTTACTAATCTAACTTTTCTTATGATAACTCTTGAGTTTGAGAATAACAGTGTACTAGGGTGAATAATTATGAATACCTCCCTACTTAAGAGGGAGTACTAGAAAATGTAACTAGTTTCGGTCTTCATAATTGTCACTGTAATTATGTCAATATTCATATCTTATGTAACAAGCAAAATAAGAAAGAAAAATTATTATTTTAAAGCATGGGTTTCATGCTTATTTTGATTGGTCTTCTAGGTAAAGCATGTTCTTCACACTTCTAGGGTTTTTCATGTAATATGATTTATTATCATGAGTCAAGAGAATCAATTTCATGTATATAAGATCCATTTGGGCAAGATGTACCATGTAAAATAATTTATTTTGAGTCAAGACAGTCAAAATAAGCTTCCTAGCACAAATCAAACATGCTAGAGACAAGTTGGCCCAAAGAGGGCTATTTGACCTCCACAAATGAGTATAAATAGAAGTTTCTCAACCTCATTTGGAAACCAATTTGATCTGCAACCGAGAAGTTTGTTTTGAGGTGTGAAATCTAAGGAGGAAGTCAAGAAAGGAAAGGAGAAAAGAAGTTGAAGCAATAAGGAAGAAAAATTGAGTTTTTGGTCAAGGTTTTCCCTATTTTTCTCTCACACATGTGATTATTTTGAGCTGCTGCAGGGAGTAAAGTTGCAGACCTACTGCAGGTCCAAAATATTGAAGTTGGGAGCTAAAATTATGAGTTTGGTGTAGTTCTAGAAGGGTTTGACTCTTGTTGACTTGGTTGGACTTTGACATAATTGGAAGGGCTTATAGGAGGGCTGACTTGGTGTTGGAGGAGGCTTTGATCTTGATGTTTGGGTCTTGTTTTTCTCATTTTAACCAAATTCTATAAGAAGTGAAGATATATTCTGGGTTTTCCCCTTTGAAGGGGTTTTTCCTTGGCCTGGAACCTAATTTATTTGTCCATTGTCTTGATTGTTTTTGCACTTGATAATTGTTTGATGAAGAAGATCTAATAAAGAAACACAAGAATATAAATAAAAATTGCAAGAAATTATTAAGACTAAGGATAAATTGATTTAATAACAGCCCTATTGCATTCTCCAACACTTAAACTTATCAAACTAAACAACATCGTTATGCCTTTATCTTACTTCCTCGTCACTCTCACTTTCACACACACACACACACACATATCAACCATGCATTATTAAAGTTTAGGAAAACTTAATTTTTGTGCCATTTTCATGTTTTTTTCATTGTTGTTTATTTGTTCAAATGGACTTAACCACATCCACCTAGTTGTTTTGTCATCTTCCTTTGTGCCCTTATTGCCATTTTTCATGTGCACAAGTTCTTTCACTTCAGGTTGGGTTTTAGTTTAACTCTTCTCTAGGGCTTTTTTTCTTCCCTTTCCACACCTAATAAACCAACCAAGGCCACACCACAAAAGGCAAGAAGAAATAAGTATTGAAGAACAATGAAAATATCACATTATCAATACACAATAATAATACAAGGTAGCATGACCATGTTGAAAGTCAATAATCAACACAATAAAGAAAATATGAAGCCAACAATAATAACAAAACATCTAAAACATTCCCATCATTCATTAGTTCCCAACAAACTCATTCCCTTGAGTTCTGGTTTTCAATGTGTCCACCACCAATATACGCACAACAGGTACATAAATTTCTTTTCCAAGGCTTATAGCAACCTCAAAATTTCAATATCCATCTTATTAGTTCAAGAAGGTCTTTTTAGTATTTCAAAGAGCTTGAGGGAATTCCCCCTCATCTCCTTCCACATTACTAGTTTTTGTTTCACATTCTTGGAGTTCACATGAACTATTCTTTCTCTTTTGTTATATGTCATGACATTCTCTCTACATATGTTCCTTTCCACAATACCAAAATGAAATTGGATTTCTTTTATCTTCAGCCTTATGAATTCACTTTCTAGCCTTGCCAACATGACTTTCTTCTATGCCCCCCAAAAGTTGATGCATGTTGTAATAACCCTTGGATATATGATATGTTATGTACCAACATTATATTCGACCTTTCCTTCTCCTTTTGCTTTCTAATGAACCTTTTATTTTCTACCTTGTATCTCTTTAGCTCAACTTTCAAGTTCCTGAAGGTTTTTGATCCGTTAGGGAAATTTTCCTTTTCTTGTTCATGATGGACTTGGTCCATGTTATGTTGTACCATACTGCTACCCATCCTTTTATCTCATGTTGCAATTAGATATCCTTTTGTGTTGTGTCACACACATGGATGTTACTTATATCAATATAAACAAATTGACTTGTTACCTTGCCATGCCAGTGCCATACATGTTGGCCTAATGTATGTTGATTTGTTGTTGGTCACACATCTAGAATTCACGCTAGTCACATATTCTAATATTCGAAAGTGCATATTAGTATGTATTTATTCACATCATCACTAAGTTAGAAGTCAACCTTTGCCAAGACTAGTAGCCAAAACAACTACAAGCTTAAAAATCGGTTAGAAAGCAATTAACATATCATAATTTTCCATTCTATTAGTTCACAATTTTGATATCAATATATGCATTTAACACAGAGTTACTAGTTGACTTCTACAGTCAGTACACATTCCAAGAATTTCCAAGATCATATCAACATGTTTATACCCATACCAGTGAGTGGATTTAAAATCAACTGTTGAAAATGCAACAAGATGATGGAGCTTAGTGAAAAGAAGTCGCCTTCACTAAGTGGGCCCACAGGCTATTTTTGGCACAAAGTCTATTTTTAGACATATGGATCATGGCCTATGAGTTGCAGGATGCTATTTGTGGATGATTGGTCATGTTGGTAAAAATAGATGGACCTCTATTTTTAGACATATGGGCGGAGTCTATTTTTAGACTGCCAGTATAAATATAGAACAGTCGAATATTATTAGCTCTTAATAATATTTGGACTATAAACATTATCTTATTCTCTTGGAGCACTTCAATTCGAGCTACGGATGTGGCACATGTAGATTCCAGAAGGAAATACGTGTTTCTTATGGGTTACTTGAGCTATTGCATGGAGGACTTCAATTAGGACTACAGTGATTGAGTTTTGTGGAGTTGGATCAGGAGTTGATGGAGTTGTGTTGAGTTTGACTTAGTTAAACTAGTTGTATTTAGTCTAACTGATCAATAGACTAAGTGATGAGTGGTGTGAATTAGTTATTAATTAATTCACTAATTATCAACTGAGGAATACATCAGTTAACTCAGTGCATGGACGGTTCAGTGGAGACAAGTGTTAGAGATGAGTGAAAGGGCAAGACAGCTGTCAGTTGTGACTATAGTTGTGCATGTGATTCGCACAATCAATGGATTGAGTATTTCCAATGAGTATTGCATGGTATATCCAAGGGAAATACGAATTTGGATCATTTATTCATTAGTATTCTCATGCAGGATTGTGCAGTGGAGGCAGGCAAGTAGCGAGGAGATTTGAGCCAGTGATTGGTTTAGATCTGAGCTAGTTTGTGTGTAACAGGTGGAGATAGTACTGAGTACTTGTGAGGAGTATTATACTATGTATTGTTACATGCTATCAATCAATATAATATACAGATAGTTGGGGGTTTTCAGCTTTATGCTGTCCCCGGGTACAAACTGTGTTGATATGTGTGATTGATGCTTCAATGTGCGCATGTGATTGTTTCTGATTCCGCAAAATTGATGATAAATAGTAGAGGAGGTTATGTATTATGCATGAATTCCGCAAATAGTGTATAATCAAGATAATCTTTGTGAATAAGTGTTACACTATTCAAAATTTCTACACATTTTTCCATCTCATCTCCTCCATCAGTAAGGATGAGACTATTTCATCAAACTGCAAGGCAGTTGTATTGTTACCTATTGCAATAACCAGACTATCCCACAAATCTGGTAAAGAACACAACAAACTGATGCACTTAACTTCATCTGAAATTTTAATATCAACAGATAATAACTTTACCACAGTGTTAAATGCGTTCAGATGCTCTATCACCGAGGCTCCATCTTTCATCCTCAGGTTATACAGTTTTTTTCTGCAGGAACAGTTTAGTCACCAAAGACTTAGATTGGTAAAAAGTCCCTAACTTATCCCACAAAGCCTTCGATGTAGCTTCCCCTGATACATTTAGCAATACTGAATTTGAGACACACAATCGTATTGTGCTCTCTGCCTTCTGATCCAACTTCTTCCATTCTTCATCAGACACTCCCGTTGGTTTAGTACCCGGATCTACTGCGATCCACTGATATTTATCCACCAACAGATCCTCCATCTTGAGTTTCTACAACTCAAAACTCTGACCATTAAATTTCTCAATCTCTATCTTTCTTCTACTCGCCATCTTCTTTCACCACCAGAATCGATCTCGCAGATCTGCCAATGAACATGGTTTATCAGAGGCTCGAGCGAAACCGCTCAACAACAAAGGCATCCCCTTGAAGCCAAAAAACTCATATACCAAATGTAGGTTTTAACCCCATACAGAAATTACCTATGTATGAATTCGTAAACATAAAAAATAAAGAATGCGAGAGAATAACACATAAAACACATAAACACATAAACATAGAGATTTTCCCCTGGATCCCAAAACCGGGACTACTAGATTGATTTTTCATTATGTTCCTTTCAATGTTACAATGCATATTTACACATGCTGAAGCATCCAATACCATGGAACAAAAACATCTTGTCCAAAACCATGGACTGAAAACCATCGCGTCCAAAAAACATGTGCAAAAATCATGCACAAAACCATAGGTAGGTCCGCTCAACATAATATAGGGTCCAAAAAACAAAATTTTATGGGGCGCTGCCTCGAACCCCATAGAAGGGGGTTACCTGCACCCCTCAAACCCCCTATGACCCCCCCCCCCCCTCCACTATGCAATCGGTGCAAACGAAGGGGGGCTCCGCCCCCCCTCTAACCCCCTGATTAACTACATGGGCTAGTCATAGAAAGAATATAACACAACCCAACACCTTGTTGTCTGGTAAGATATTTCTCTGGCTAATACATTTTCTGGGACATAATATGGGAGGACATGCGGAGAAGCAATGCTCCAAAAAACTCTAATGTAGGTGAATGTCTCTTCCCCGAACCATATGGCCACTAGCAAGATATCTACTTTGGCCTCTTTAGAAAATCTAGGGGTTGTTCGATAAAAAATAGTTTTATGAGTAGGCAACATAACACCCTACAACTTTTGTAAAAATGGGGATGGAACTGAGATTCCCACAAAATTTTATGGTATATATGGATGGGGAGTAGGTTCCGTACAGTCCACTTCCATCCCATATTTGGAAACTAAGAACAAAAACAAATTGCATCCAATAACAAAAGAACTCATAAAGAAAGGGGGGAAATCTTTGAAGAAACACTTCTTTTCTTTCAATATTCCATAATGGACTTTGCTAGATTGTCTGATAAAATCTGACTCTAGTTCATACTTGTTGCATTAACTGCTACATCAATTAACAGGAGCCACTCCATAGAAAATTTGGTGCTATCCGGTCTACTGAATAACCTACACATCATTGTTGCTGTGAAAGTATGAGGGGGGGAGATGGATGCTATTGAGTACATACCAGTTTTATCCTATTTGAGTTTTCCTCCACCTGACCTCTAGGTCTGTGTAACATCCAACAGGTCTTCATTCTCTTTGGCAAAATTCTCAAGGAATTATTTATTATAGAGATTTTGAGGCTATGGTAGTTGGTACATTAGTTGTAGATTTTCTGGTGAGAAAGACCCTGTGACCTCTTGTCTTTTACTCTTGAGAGTTCTTTCTAAGACGTCTACCGCATCAATTACCCATTTTACCATATTTGTGTATGGTAATATCTTTGGTCTCACATCTATTCGGTGCAAAAATGAACATGATTTTTCAAAATAGGATGCGACAAATGATTCTTGAGCATCAGTTGTGGCCTTTGTTACTAGTGGCCTAGGCTTCTCTTATTCTAACAGGTTATACATGGCTTCCCATGTTGTGTTTCCTCCGTCTTTGCTACATGTGGTATCGAAGAAAAGTAGTATCATGTCTGATTTCTCAGATGCAGTCACCCTTCCCTTCTTTTCCATTCTTTCCAACAATGTTTTTAGTGGAGGTTTCCTGAAATGGAGCAATGGAAGTTATCATATAAACACAAAGCAAAAATGATAGTGAGAATTAAATGATATAGTTAACCTCGAAAGGTGACAAGAAAGGAAATTTTATTCGAAATGCAGATGAAAAGATATTAAATCACATCAAGCCACTCTTAACATAAATGGCATTAAACTTATTAAATATGCACTAAGATCTTTTATCATGTCCTTTATGACTCATTCAAACTCCATGTGTTCCCTCCCAACCCTCTCCTCTATTTATTACCCCATTAATCTCTGACTTATTCACTCATTTGATCCTGATGATGAACCACAGAGGTTGGTTCGAAAAATAGATTACAAAAAACATAAATGCGATGAATATGGAAGGTATTACCACACAAAACATAGAAGGCCTCAATAGGCACTTGGTCTATGGGAAAGAGGTTTTTCTCCCTACAAATGTAGTTATTCCCTCTCTAGCCCTGGTTCAATTTATTGAAGAAACTCCTTCCTTTTCTATGCAATTAAGGCAATCTCAAATCCTCAAACTCGAAGAAGATAGAGACAAAGCCAAGATCATACATGCACATCATCAACAATTGGTCAAGTAATAAATAGATCAAACTTGTTGGCTCCATGCATTCTATCCCAACCCTCTCCTTTATTTATTACCCCATTAATCTCTAAATTATTCACTCATATGATCTTGATGATGAACCACATAGGTTGGCTTGAAACGTTGATTACAAAAAACATAGATGTGATGAATCTGGAAGATATTACCACACAAAATGTAGATCGTAGAAGCCTCAAATCTATAGCCTTATGTGTTATTTGATCTACCCATAGAAAAAATGTTAAATATTTATGCCAGTTTTTCTAACTTTGATCAATAGTTTGTTTGATGATCCTTATGAGGTTTTTATTTGTAGATTCGGCCGAGCCATTTCCTTGAGGATAATAGTTAGCAGAATATTTAAGTTTGAAACCTCTTTTAAGAGCAAATTCTTTCATAGCATTTCCTGTGAAATTGGATGCATTTCCAAACATGAGGGCAGTTGGTAGGCCAAATCTGGTAATAATTAACTCATCAATAAAGTCAATGATGTTTTCAGAATTCACTAGCTTAAGTGGAATTGCTTCAACCCATTTAGTGAAGTAATCAGTTGTTGTAAGGATATATTTATGCTGCTTTGAAGAGTGAGGAATGATCTCACCTATTATGTCTAGTCCCCATTGCTCAAATGGTTGTTCAATGTTGACTGACTGCAACGGTAATGTGGGTTTCCTCTACCTTCCAATAGCTATTTGACAAATTTTACATTTCCTTACATATTCATGTGCATATTTGAATAACGTTGGCCAATAATAGCCAACATGCAAGATCTTATGTGTTGTTATACCTCCTCCAAAATTTCCACTAGCTGTTCTATTAAGGAGTTCCTGCAAAACCTTTTTTGCCTCATATTTTTCAAGGCATCTAAGTAAAATAGAGTCATAATTCTTCCTAAAAAAACATCATTGATGATTTCATATTTCTTATCCTTTATCCTCAAAGCCCTTTTTCTTTTGTAACTGAGTTGCATAGGGGCATATCCATTATTCAAATAAAAGATGATATCAGCATATTTAGATTTTGTATCTCTGAGGCTTACCTCACATATTTGTATATCATCACCTAAATCTTGTAGTGTTGGTAAGTTGGATGATCCTGCTAACATTATGCAAAAACCTTGACCTCTAACAATTTAGCTGGTCTGATCTCAATGTCATATTCTTGTAGTGTTATTACCCAATTTGCTCTTTTCTCAACTACTTCTCTTTGCATTAGTAAATTTCTCGCTGTTGAGAATGGAACTACTACCTTAGTGTGAGTTTTGAGAAGAAATGGTCTGAAATGTTTTGTTGATTTGAAAACAATACAAGCTTGTTTCTCAACATCTGAATAATTTAATTCAACCCCTTGCAAATTAGAACTAAAGGAAGAAATTGGTGCTTTGACTTTGTCATCATTGACCTGTGTCAATATAGCTGCATATGATATCTCAGAAGCAAAGGTATATAAAATGAAATGATTAGAAAATTTTGGAGTTGCTAAAGAGGGAGAATTTATGATTGTTTGTTTGATAAGATTAAAAGCTTCATGCTCGGTATGTCCCCATTTAAAAATAGAATTTTTCTTAATCATAGATTGGAGGGGTAAAACAATTCGTGAAAATTCAGGGACAAATTGCTTGACAAAATTTTGTTGGCATTATGATACAGGTGTTGTCCTTGATGGCAACTGACTCACAGGTCATCTCAGATTTGATAAAAGGCAACTCACTGTGTAACAGATTAATTCAGAGGTAACAGGGCTTTGGTACAAAAGAACGAGAAGTTGGAACAATGGTCTACTGATTAGAATCAAGAAGTTGAAGGAAAATTATGTTTTCAGATAATTTAAGTTGTATACGCAGGTTCACAAAACAAAAAGAGCGTATACGTATGCATGCACTTTCACAAGAGGAAAAGCACATATGGGCTGGAAAATTTGGAAAATTCAAGAGTAAATAACACCAACGGTCAATACCATGGTATTAGCCCACAATATTGAATAGAGTAATGGTTATTCGATCTAGTCAAAGAATACCACGGGCTCTAACTGTTGTTTTGGTCCGAGGTATTGAGGAAGGAAAAAACTATACAAGGAGGAGAAGATCAAAGGGCCAAGTGTGCAAGTGAAAAGGGTTTCTTAGGAATAATTCTATCTGAATTATATTTTATGTTGCAAGGGTTATGATTATGGTATAATCTGAAATATTTTTTGCACCTTGGATACAATGTTGGATCAGGATCATGAGACCTAAAATGACTTATCATTATATGATCTGATATTAGTTGGGCTAGATCTGATTGTTTATGCATGTTTTATTCTTTAAATGTCATGATCCATGTATGTTTGAAGTTTGGAATAGCAACAAAGTTGTAAGTTAATATGTGCAAATCTATATAATGGTCCACCTCAGGAAAGCCATGTATACACGCAGGTTCGACTCTTCCAAGTAGCGTATGAAAAAGAAAATCCTGTTGTACAGAAATGACTAATCTATCTGATCAGTGTTGTTGTTTTATTGTTGTCTGTCAATGAAGTCTTCTTAGATATGAAAGTAAAACTGAATGCATAAGGAGTTTGTGTCTGATTGATTGATTGATTGAGTGAGAAGGGTTATCTTTACTGCTGACTAACTAGATCTCTATAAATTGAGAGTAGATGTTCAAAATATTACTGGTTGGTACAGATCTTATTCAAAATTTTTATGATTCAATATTTTTGGAGGTATACATAGGTTTTGTTGCAAGAAGTAGTGTATACATGGAGGTTTGGTTCATTAACGTAGTGTATACATTCTGATGTATGATTCTTGAGGTTGCAGCTGCTTCTGAATGATGATGTGGGTTTCTAGGTTCAGCAGAATGTGTTGGTGACAATTATTTGAATCTTTAGATTAACTGGTTGTTGGTTGATGCAGTTTGAGTTTCTAATTTTCTTATGGGTCTAGTGTGAAAATTTGATCAAACGAGGCCTTCATATTATATTGTTGTGTTCTAGGAGCATCCAGTCTGAAAATTAATGAAATGTGGTCCCTAGAGGAAGAGAGAAGGTCGTAGCCTTCTGTAGGTCAGTGTCTACATACTAGTAAACATATCGGGTAGTACAAGAGCTAGGGGGTTGTTGCTCCCTTCCAGTAGAAGCTGGAAAACAAGAGAAGGTTGTAGCCTTCTATAGGTGGGTGCCTGCATACTAGTATGAGTCTGCACTAGTACAAGATTGTAAACATATTTTCTTTATATTAAAAGAAGACAAAGACAACAACAGTAGGCAATTTTTCTCCCGCATTGGTTTTCCACCTTAAATCTTGGCATTCATGTGTGTTGTTTATGTCTGATCGTTTATTATGTTATTATTGCACATAGTTACTATATAATAAATTACTGATACACCGATTAAAAATCAACAAATGATAAATTGAATATATCATAAAGTCTCTAGGTATACACTAATTTCTCTCAATCACAGTAGCGTGCACACGCAAGTTCACTTCACTGAAGTAGTGTATATAAATTTGTTTGGGAAATGAAAAATTATTGAATTGTAAATACTAATTCACCTCCCCTCTCAATATTATTTCCAACAATTGGTATCAGAGCAGGTCCTTCAGAAGAAGCTTGATCGCTTGAAGGGAGATATTTCAAGATGAACAATCACAAAGGCATGGGATCTATCAGACCACCAATATTCAATGGGAAAAACTTTGTATATTGGAAAATAAGAACCAGAGCCTATCTTCAATCACTTGGAGCCAATGTTTGGGAAATTTTGGAAGGAGGATATCAATTTCCAGCAACAATACCTACAGATACAATAGGTAATAACTTATACGAAACCAATGCCAAAGCAATCAATACTTTATTGGGAATTCTGTTAGAATTAGAATTTTTCAAAGTCATGCAGTTCAAGACAGCCAAAGAGATATGGGACAAAATCATTCAGAGCTACAAAGGAGACACCCAGGTAAAACGTGCTAAGCTTCAAACTCTCATAATTTAGTATGAAACTCTTAAGATGCATAGTGATGAAAGTATTGCTAGTTACTTTTTACGTGTAGATGAGATTGTTTATTGTATGAAGAATCTGGGTGAAGAGATAAAGGAAGTTACTTTAGTAGAGAAAATTTTGAGATCTTTGTCTTCTAAATTTGAGTCAAAAGTATCTGCCATAGAAGAAAAGCAGGATCTTCAATCTATTACTATGGTTCTACTTCATGGAATTCTAACTACCTTTGAAATAAGGAAAGGAGGTCCATCATATATGAGAGAAGCCACTTTCAAAGCTTCGGCAAGGGGAAAAGAAAAGGAATAACAAAATAAATCAGGATATGTTTTAGAAGAAGAAGACGAGGTAAACTTTTTCAAGAAGCTTCAATGAGGTTCCGAAAGATTCAAAGGTAAGCTACCATTCAAATTCTTTACTTGTGGTAGAGTCGGTCATTACACTGCCAAGTGTCCTCATAAAGATAAATATGAAAAAGGAAAAGAATATACAAAAGGCGATAGCAAACAGGTTGTCAATAGAATAAGTTTCTATACCCATGAAGATAGTGATGGATTATCTAATCGTGATGAAGATGAAATTGAACAATATTATAAACTACTCATGGCTTATGACAATGATGATTTTTTGATGCCTTAGAAGAGGAAGACTTTCTTGAAGAAATCACAAAACTCAAAATTTGTTTGGAAGAAAAGAATATGATCATAGACACGTTGACACAAGAACTCACTGAAAGAGAAAAGCACAATGAAAAACTAGAATGTGAAGTTACAGGTTTAAGAAAAGAACTTGAGAAGACAAAATCTCATAATCTTAGATTTCCTAAAGGATCATAAAATTTAAATGAAATCATCAAATTCCAGCGTTCCCCTCTTGTAAAGACAGGTCTTGGATATACTGAAGAATAATCCCAATCACAAAATTCATTGGCCTCCACCAGAAGCTATCTTGATGCAGCGAAGATCAGTGAACAGTATGTCAATCGTCAGCAAAAGCCTAAAAGTACTCGTCAGGTAAATCACACTCAATTTACTCCAAGGATGAACATCAATAGAAGCATCAACCAAAAGGTAAGCAATGCCAAAAGACTCTATGATCACAGAAACGTCTTTAATGGACAATTCTTTTCATGCCATAACTTTAGTCATAAGGTTGCTAATGTATTTCTTACAAAAATATCATGACTAGAGAAGCATGAAATGAAAGGAGCATAACAAGAATCAAGAAAAGTTCCTATAATAACTTCTCTCCTCTTAAAGATGAAATTGAATGTTCGTTTTGTAATAAATTTGGTCATGAAGAATTTAAATGCAGGAGAAAATTTTGGCCAACACTTCCAAAGGAGAAATCATCATCAAATTCCAAGGTATGGAGAAAGAAGCAAGTTCAATCAGAAAGATGTGGCATAGTTCTGTTTGCAGAAGGATAAGAAAATAAATTGTACATTGACAATTGAAGCTCCAAACTCATGACAGGTGATAAAGAGAAACTTCATTCATATAATGCTTTGGAAAAAGAAAAGAATGTCTCGTTTG
>APFE030299930.1:1713-12116 GCA_000404065.3 Pinus taeda
AGTCATTAGCATAATTAGCAAACCATGTAAAACGTCCTAAAATACAATGATTTGAGCAATTTGATGGAGGGAATGAGTGGCAAAAGAAGGAAATGAATAGGAAAAGGAGGCTGAGAGGATGTGTAAAGAAGTGCAGGTTTGAGGCTCAACACCTCCACAATTTCCCAGGTTGAGATGAGATGAACATAGGTAATGAAAAACCAAGCTTTTAGTTTGGTAGCTAGCCCTACCAAACCAAAGAGGGTTATCTCTATGAAATCACAACCAAGAGATGACTGGAATGTAAAGGATTTTAGGCTAGATAGCTAGGCTCAGGTGAATTTTAGGAAATTTAAGGTTTTGTTGCTGGATAAGGGAGAAAAACCAGGTAGCTAGGTCAAAGGGTTACAACGACAAAGATATGAAAAAGCAAGGTAGTAGCACTTTTGTGATGGATCTTAGGTTTTTTTGGTGTAGTATGGTGTTTAGAAGAAACATAAAGTTCTTAATGAGCATGAAACATGAATTCATAAAGTAAGAGTGAAAGTAACATATAATAATATTCCATCAAAACAAAGCTTAGTGAAAAGAATTTTGTTTATAAATTGTAAGGAAAACTATTGAAGAGATGATGAATGGAAAGAGAAGATGAATATCATTCATATGAAGTAATAATATAGGAAAAACAACATCATAAACTTACTGCACATGAATTCCTAGATAATAGCTGCACACTGTATTCTTTGATTTCTAGAAAACTTCCAAGTACAAGCTACAATAGTTCTCTCCTCTCAATTCCAAACATTAGAATGACTTATAAAATGATACATATGGACTGTAACATCAATTCCTTACTCTTAGGGGTCGAATCCATGACTTGTGGAGCTTCTCCTCAAAGATCTCAACCTAAACCCTAATGACTAGGGAGGTTTAAACAAACCCTCCATATAGTAAAACTGATTCATTTGACCCAAAACAAAAGACTTACTAGCATGTGTCTACCTCATTTGACTTTCATCTAACATAATTACGTATTAGTTACATGATTAAATGCTCAATTACATCTTTTTATAGGTAAAAAGTCAAAACATGTCAAACTGTAGATGAAATTCAGCCTCCTGGAAAAAGCGCAGCGAATTCTATGAAAAGCGTAGCGTGATCTTGCAGATAACTTTTGGAGGCCTTCCTAAACTCCAAATTGATCTCATGATAGCTCATTGGAAAGCTCTTTTTGTTTGATACACAATGGACTTATCAAGTACTGAAAACGACCAAGTATTTCCCCTCAACAATAAATTCTCCCAAGACTTGTCAAAAAATGTAGCGTGGCCTCCAAAAACAGGGCAGAAAGGTGTTTTTAGGTGTTTTTTGGGCATTTTCTCCCTATAAAAGCTAATGAATGAAGAATCCAAGTGTCCAAAGATGATGTAGAGGTCAAATTTTATTCATCCATGTAAAGGTTTTTCCCATAGGAGTTCCCCATAAAAAGCATAGTGTGGCCCACGCTACGCTTTTTGCATGCTAATTGTACCAAAACTGCGAAAAATGATCAACAAACAAAACTTCTTCCAAATTTCTTCAAACTTGAAATGCAAGGTCATCAAGTGATCTTCTATGCTATAAGGGAGGCATTACCAAGCAAATCTATTTTTTCCTTCCCTTTTTACTTCATTAGTGTTTCATTTAGCCTTGCTTTCATTTGCTTGACCTTGACCTTCAGAATCATGTTCCTTGTGTAATAATGGGCAGCCATGTGTCTCTGAAGTCTCTTGTCCCTGTTTTCCTTCTTAAGCAGCTTTTCTAAGTGATCATTGACTTTTTCTAGCAAATAGTCCTTGTCTTCATCGATTTTCCTATCAATAAGCTCATCAATGTGACCTGCTTCCTTTGTTGTTGAAGTGCCTTCTTAGAGCCTTTTGTCTTTGATTTTTGTTTACCCTTAGTCTCCTTTTGCAATTTCATGATATGTTTCGCTTGAAGCATCCAGTCGACCTTCAACTGTACATTTTCCAGCTACAGGCATGCTATCAAATCATTTGCCTCTATCAATTTGTCCTGTAATCTTTTGAGTTCATTCTCATTGTTCACTGTAGGCTGCTCAACTGTTTTAGGGTCCTCATTGACTTTAAAGTAGTCTCATGATGCAGAAGTGATCCCCATTGTGCCGATGTAGAAGGCTTGGCCCCTTCCACAACCTGTGGAGCAAACACAACCCTGTTTCCTCTATGATAAGTCTTCACTGCTTTATCTTCACCTTTCTTCTTGTTGATTGCGGACCTACTTGATGAACCAATTTTTGTTTGAGCAAGGGTTCTTGAGGATGAAGTAGGTCTAGCAAGCTTATTGGAAGAAGGAAAAAATACCTCTTCTCCAATGAATGCCTGCCAATCAATGCTCAACTGTTTAAGATGATGAAGGACAATAATCTTGATGAGGGAGTGATGAAAGAGGCTATTTTGTTGTAGCTCACTATTCCTATGTTGCACTTTGTATGCCATCTTTTCTATGCTCTTGTAAAGATAATAGGGTATGTTGAGCAGTTTTACCCTAGTGAAATGCATAAGCAATCTGATGTGATAACCATGGAGTTTAGAGAATCTCCCTTCACAAGTGAAATACTTAATTATGATCTTCATCAAGGGTGGAAACTTGTTAAGGAACTAGCCAAAAGGAAAGATCCTCTTGATGTTATCTTTGTATGGAGCTTTGAGGTAGGGTTGATATAGTTGAGAATCTAATTCCTGAGTCTTGAACCATTTTTCACCAATGTTGGGTATCCTAGTAGTTGCTGCTATGATATCAGCTGAGATAGAGAATGTGACACCTACAATTGTGAGTTTATCCTTTCTAAGGTTTGTGACAAACAACTTGGTCAATTCAACATGGTATATAACCTTTTGCACGAATTCACAAAACTCAAGAGACCCTACATGTTGAGAGCATTGTTTGGTAATTGGTGAAGACATCAGCTCCTGGGTATTTGATGGTTCATATCTTGACACTTTCCCACCTTTGTTGTAAGTTTTTTCTCCTCCTCCATAGTAGACTGTGATAGCAAATCCTAGGGGAAAAACAAGGGAAGGGGAAAAGGAGTGGGATGATGGGGTTAGGAAGTAGGAATGGGTGTGATAAAATTTTAGAAATTGGAGAGAGATGTTGGGGACCTTAGGGAAGTGGGAGGAGGTTGAAAGGATGAGGGAATAGGGCTACAAAATTTTACACATGCCTATATAGAGGAAACTGCTAAAAGCGCAACGAGTAGGGGTAGGTTTTGGAAATAGTGTCTTAGGGAATGCAAATGACAAAGTTTAGAGTTCTAGGAATGTATTCACATGTGTAGGAGGTTAGGGTATAACAAGATAGGGATTTCTAGGGTTTACAAATTGAAAAATACAGTCTTCATGAAAATCATAGCGTAGGAGTCAACGAGAAGTTTCCTCACCATAGATTTTCGAAAACTGAGTGAAAGAGAATGTGAGAGGCTTAAACTTACTTGTTTGACCCTTGTATAGGCTTGTGTTGATCTTGGAGAACTTATGCAACCGTTTACAAGCATTTTACCACAAATCGTAGCACCACTGCAAAAAGCGCAGCGACTGGGGAAAAGCGCAATGACTGGGGAAAATACTGATTTTTGAGAGTGTAAGGCGCTAAACTTATGATGAAATGATAGATGATGGATGGGAGATTTTTAACAATGAAATGAATGAGAGAAATAAGAGCAAAATGATCTTTTGTAGCTTTGAGAAGTGGAGTGGCCCACCATATACTTTCTTGTTGTTGATTTTAAAATCATGTACTTGTGAACCTTTTGGAAAACTTGAGATTATTTAAAACTTATTACAAAATATTCTTTTGAAATGAATCCTTCTTGAATCATTTTTGTATCACTACTCCTTTATATGCCAATTTATGAATGGAATGAGAAATTCAATGATTGAAACCCTAGTGACCTAATGGATGATAGTGAGCTGAATGAAAACCATGATAATGAGAATGAGATGACCATAAACTTTTTAGAGATGGCACATCCAAATGTATGATGACAGTGAACAAAACATGGAAATTTGTAAAGGAGTAATTGACAATGTAGACACACTAGCCAGTGACCAAATTTTATTCTGAAAACCTAGTGACATGATAAAATTTGACTTTGAGATCCCTAACAAAAATTGGTAAAAGCATATTTGATCACTAGTGACCAGCATAACTGACTGACACTAACATTGGCTCTAGCTAGGGATGGAAACTCCATGGAGGTTTCAACAACATCGTAGACCTAGTAGGCTTATTCATTGGGCATGGAGTCACTTGCATCTACAATCTTCAAACTGACTCAAATTAAACTGAAAACTGAATTGTACCATCAACTGCAAACCCTAATGGAAATTTTCACTGAAAACGATGCTCGGAATGTTGAGCTTATTCATCACACCTTACCTACTCTAACTGATCCATAAACGATCTAATCAGGTGAAGTTGAAGATCCATTGTAACCATTCAAGTACGTGACTACTTGATTGATGCTTGTATTCAGCTCCACCAAGCATAAAGAAAGATTTAGAAGATGGCAACTCAAAATGATACCTAAGTCCAAAACCTATGTTGGTGAATAAAACAAACTCCACTCTTTCTGATGCTTGCGAAACACTACCCATGGGGTCTTGAAAATCATGAAACATTACCTCTTGTTGATCAGCAAAAAGAAGGAAGATGCTTTCAAATATAATGGTTGATTGTTCTTTTTCATTTGGGTGATCCTTCTTAAATGGAACTGCAGCAATGTCATCTTCCATACCATCCAGATCAGAGACAATATTTGTATGTTCTTGCAGATATTCAATTGAGGTAGCTAAATCAACATCAACACAAATATCTACAAGTGGATTTTCATGTATATCAGAAAAAGAATTGTCTAGGCTTTGAAAAAATTATATATCTTGATCATTTGAAACTTGTTGAACATGTTCATCAAACTCAAGACAACAAACCTATTGTACATGGTTTTTGACCTGAATGGATAAATCATGACTCTCGAGAGTTTCTATACAAGTAAACTCAAAATTCTGATCTACACATATTTCTTCCTGAATTAAAAACTCAAAAGAGGAAAGGAATGAAGGGCAGCTAGAAAGAACATATTTATATATATCTTGATCGCTTGAACATTGGCAAGACTGCTGCAAATTATTATCAAATTCGTATGATGGAAGATCATTGTCATCTTTTGAAGAATTTTGCTCAAGTTCATGGTCATCCAGGATAAAATCCACAATCTTCTTATGGTGGTGAAAAAGGTTTTCATTCAAAGCATCCAAGACTTCATCATCCATAAACTCTTCATCACCATAAGCACTTTCTAGCTCTTGAATAAAATTCTCAAAGTGATCACAACAATCCTCAATCAAAAGCAAAGAAGGATAGGCTTCTCTATACTTCTCAAAAAATACTAAATGAAAATCTTTGAGAGAATCAATACAAGCAGGAGGCAAGCTTTCATACCAAAACCATGCTCTTTCTTCTAATGTGATCATGAACATCTTCACGAAAATTAATCCTCAGCTTGCACACATGCATATGAAATATTATTAAATGAAGTGTAGCATAATCACCTTTTCCATATTTGAATTTCAGCAAGTATGTTTGTCAGTCTACCTAAGGAATATGATTTGGAAATCCTAGAACATGATCTCGATGCATAGGAGCATACCTTCTAGATTGAGAACTCATTTCGATTTCTGGATCCTACTACCAATGGAGTTTTTGGATCAAGTGGGAGGCACTAGGTGAATGGTTCAGCCTTCATATGTGTCGGATCACTGTTCACCATTAGCAATCAGATTTGATCTTTTTCATTCTTTCCCAGGGAAGATATGATCTTTCATTTCCCTGACAACGATGCCAAAATGTTATCCTCCACAATGTCCCAGGTTGAGAGGAGATCAATAGAGGTAACTATAGACCAAGATTTTAGCTTGGTAGCTAGCCCTACAAAATCAGAGAGGGCTCTCTCTATGAAAATAACCAAGAGATGACTGGAATGTAAAGTATTTTAGGCTAGATAGCTAGGCTCAGGTGAATTTTGGGAAATTTAAGGTTTTGTTGCTGGATAAGGGAGAAAAACCAGGTAGCTAGGTCAGAGGGTCAAAGGGTTACAACAAAAAAGATATGAAGGAGAAAAGTAGCAGCACTTTTGTGATGGATATTAGGTTTTACCAGTGTAGTATGGTGTTGAGAAGAAGCATAAAGGTCTTAATGAGCATGAAACATGAATTCATTAAGCAAGAGTGAAAGTAACATATAATAATTTTCCATCAAAACAAAGCTTAATGAAAATAATTTTGTTTATAAATTGTAAGGAAAAATATTGAAGAGATGATGAGTGGAAAGGGAAGATGAATATAATTCATATAAAGTAATAATAGGGGAAAAACAACATCACAAACTTACTGCACATGAATTCCTAGATAATAACTGCAAATTGTATCCTTTGATTTTCCAGAAAATGTCCAAGTACAAGCTACAATAGTTCTCTCCTCTCAAGTCCAACCATTCAAATGACTTAGAAAATGATACATATAGATCGAAACATCAATTAATTTCTCTCAGGGGTCAAATCCATGACTTGTGGGTTTGTTCCTCAAAGATCTCAACCAAAACCCTAATGGCTAGGGAGGGTTAAACAAACCCTCCATATAGTAAAACTGATTCATTTGACCCAAAACTAAAGACTTACTAGCATGTATCTACCTAATTTAACTTTAATATAACATAATTACATATTAGTTACATTATTAAATGCTCAATTACATCTTTTCATAGGTAAAAATTCAAAATAGGTCAAAATGTAGATGAAATTCAGCCTCTTGGAAAAAGCGCAGCGTGATCTTGCAGGCAACTTTTGGAGGCTTTCCTAAACTCCAAATTGAGCTCATGATAACTCATTGGAAATCTGTTTCTGTCTGATACACAATGGAGTCCTCAAGCCCTGAAAAATACCAAGTATTTCCCCTCAAAAATTAATTCTCCCAAGACTGGTCAAAAAGCATAGCATGGCCTCCAAAAACAGGGTAGAAAGGTGTTTTTTAGGTGGTTTTTGGGCATTTTCTCCCTGTAAAAGCGGATGAATGAAGAATCCAAGTGTCCAACGATGATGTAAAGGTAAAATTATATTCATCCATGTAAATTTTTTTCCCATAGGAGCTCCCCAAAAAAGGGCCACACTATGCTTTTTGCAGGTTGACTGTACCAAATCTGCAAAAAATGCTCAAAAAACAAAATTTCATCCAAATTTCTTCAAAATTGAAATGAAAGGTAATCAAGTGGTGTTCTATGCTATAAGGGAGGCATTATCAAGAATTCTAATTTTCCCTTCCCTTTTTGCTTCATTAGTGTTTCATTTAGCCTTGCTTTCATTTGCTTGACCTTGACCTTTAGAATCATGTTCCTTGTGTAATAATGGGAAGCCATGTGTCTGTGAAGTCTCTTGTCCTTGTTTTCCTTCTTGAGAAGCCTTTCTCAATGATCATTGACTTTTCCTAGCCAATATTCCTTGTTTTCATCGATTTCCCTATCAATAAGCTCATCCACCGTGCCCTGCTTTCTTTGTTGCTGAAGTGCCTTGTTAGAGCCTTTTTGTCTTTGATTTTTGTTTACCCTTAGTCTCCTTTTGGAATTTCATGATATGTTTCTCTTGAAGCATCCTGTCAACCTTCAACTACATGTTCTCCTGCTACAAGAATGATATCAAATCATTTGCCTCTATCAATTTGTCTTGCAAACGTTTGAGTTCATTCTCATTGTTCACTGTAGGATGCTAAACTGTTTTAGGGTCCTCATTGACCTTTAAAGTAGTTTCATGATGCAAAAATGATCCCTGTTATGCTGATGTAGAAGGTGTGGCCCCTTCCACAACCTATGGAGCAAACACAATCCTGTTTCCTCTCTGATAAGTTTTCACTACTTTATCTTGAACTTTCTTCTTTTTCATTGCAGACCTACTTGATGAACCAATTTCTGTTTGAGCAAGGGGTGCTGAGGATGAAGTAAGTCTAGCAGGCTTATTGGAAGAAGGCGAAAAGACCTCTTCTCCAATGAGTGTCTCCCAGTCAACGTTCAATTGTTTAAGATGATGAAGGACAATAATCTTGATGAGGGAGTGATGAAAGAGGCTATTTTGCCACAACTCACTGTTCCTATGCTGCACTTTGTATGCCATCTTTTCTATGCTCCTTTAAAGATAATAGGGTATGTTGAGCAGTTTTACCCTAGTGAAATGCATAAGCAATCTTAGGTGATAGCCATAGAGTCTAGAGAATCTTCCTTCACAAGTGAAATACTTCATTGTGATATTCATCAAGGGTGCAAACTTGTTAAGGAGCTGACCAAAAGGAAAGATCCTCTTGATGTCATATTTGTATTGAGATTTGAGGTAGTGTTGATATAGTTGAGAATCTAATTCCTGAGTCTTGAACCATTTTTCACCAACGTTGGGTATCCATGTAGTTGCTTCCATGATATCAGCTGAGATAGATAATGTGACATCTGCAATTGTGACTTTATCTTTATGAGGTTTGTGACAAACAACTTGGTCAATTCAACATTTTATTTAACATTTTGCACCAATTCACAAAACTCAAGACACCCTACATGTTGAAAGCATTGTTTGGTAATTGTTGAAGACATCAATTCTTGAGTATTTGATGGTTCATGTTGGGCCGTAGAAAATGTATGTTTTATCCTCATATTATCTTAATTAGTCATTCATCTTTATATGTTTATCTTCAATTTAGAAGAAACGATTGCAGAAGCTAGATAAAATAAACTATTAACGAATTATGTGATTCTAGCTAACTTTCGCTATTTTTATATATGCAGGAATATGAATTGAATGATTGTTGTTCAAACAACAGAACAACAATGACCAAGAAAGGAAAAGGACAATGTTTCGATCATGGAGGTTAGAAAAAGACCAGGAGAATCAAGTCTATTTTGAAATAAAATCAGATTATCGGTTGCGAAATCCTCAAGATCTCCAGATCTTGAGGATTTGCTCCTATCCGTTTGTCTCTCATAGGTTATATAAAGCCGATAGGCGAAATAGAATAGCTAGCTAGAAATTTGGAGATTGTAATTGTTCACTTTTGACACAAAGTATTCTCACTACGGTGATGTTGTAACTTTATTATTGAGTTTAATGAAGAAGATCATGTTTTACTTGTAATCGTATTTTGAGTGTCTTTCAGCAGTGACTTCTGGAGACTCTGGGCCTGGTCGATAGGAGATTTACTGCTTTAATTGTGTTCTATTTATTTATGTTTACTATTGCAATTGTTTATGTTGTAAATAATACTAAGAGAGGGGGGGGGGGGGTGAATCAGTATTATCAGATCAATAATTTAATTTCCCAAACATATTTGTATACGTTACTTCAGCTAAGTGAACTAGCATGTATACACGACTGTACTTAAAGCAACAAACATATATGCAGAGAACTCTGATTTACCCAATTTATCATGCATTGAACATTAACCAGTATATCAGAGATTTATTAGACAGTGCAGTAAAAGCAGAATAAAGCATCACACATAAGCAACACACATGAACACCAAGATATAAGGTGGAAACCCAATGTGGGTGAAAACCACCTACTGTTATCATCTTTGTCTTCTTTTAATAATAAGAAAATATGTTTACAATATTGTACTGGTGTAGACTTATACTAGTACGCGAGCTTCTACCTGTAGAAGGTTACAACCTTCTCTTGTTCTCCAGCTTCTACTGGATGGGAGAAACAACCCCCAACTCTTGTACTAGACGATATGTTTACTAGTACATAGGCGGCGACCTTTAGAAGGCTACTACCTTCTTTATTCCTCCAAGGACCACGTTTCGAAAATTTTCAGACTGGATCCATAAACAACATCATAACTGCAATTCAATCATCAAATACACCTGCATCAACCAATCACTGAGACTCAATCATCACTTTCTGAATCAACCACAACTGAATCAATCAATCAAAATCAATCTGATCATTCAGAATACTGTCACCAGAATACAATAACCAAAACCCAAACCAAAACCCAAAACTCTGAAACAGCGAACAGAAACAACTGAAACATACTTTATAAGGTATACGCTACTTCCATGTGTCGAACCTGCGTGTATACACGCTTGTTATGAAACCAGCTCACAAAAAGATAGAAAAGATAGATCAATGCCTTAGAAATAAGCCTCTTCGAGGGGGAAACCTTCTTTACATTACACAAATGAACAATTCTTTGATGATACAAATGACAAGGCCTCCTTTTTATACATAGGAGTCTAAGGGGTCATAATATAATTAGAGCCAACATAACAATAATAATGTAAGGGCACAATAATAACAATAGTGGGCTTCTATGGGCACAATAATAACAATA
>APFE030299930.1:19618-44973 GCA_000404065.3 Pinus taeda
TAATTTTTCAAACCAAGCTTATGCAAAAAAGAAAAAAAAAAAGAAAAAAAAAAAAACTTCACACTTTTTTTCACTTTGTAGGAGCTCGATATTAAATCTGATGTATCTCTGTAATTTCGAATCATCCAGTTCTGGAATTGTGATTTGTAGTAGCCCTCTGTGTCCTCTTTCCAATGCCACTAGTCTAATTGAATTTAGATTTTCCAAGGCAGAGTTATGCACAATCTCCCAAGATGAATTGATTATAGACCTTTCTAGAAGAGCGAACTTGTATGTAGTGCCATGTGTCACTATTTTGACCTTAGTATCTGAAAAATATATACAGGAAACTACAATCCGTCCTCTTTCTGTAAATTCTTACGAAATTTCAATCTGATGCTCAAAACAAAAGTTATGACGATTTTTCCCAGGTCACCTATTTGAAATGAAATTCGAGAGTCTGCAAAAAGGCCAACTTCCTCAAATCATATCTCTGCAAATATAGCGCAAAAAGCTCTGAAATTCAGAACCGAGGTTCATAATAATTTTAGCCCAAATGGTTTTTTTTTTTAGCATTTGAAACATCGCAGAAAAAAAGTTATAGCACAAATGCCACGATGACCTATTTGGAGCAGCGAAACCCTAGAATTCAAAGCTCTGATACCAAATGTTATGAAACCAACTCACAAAAAGATAGAAAAGATAGATCAAGGCCTTAGAATTCAACGTCTTTGAGGGGGCAACCTCCTTTACATTACAAAAATGAACAATTCTTGGATGTTTCGAATGACAAAACCTCCTTTCTATATACAGGAGTCCAAGGGGTCACAATATAACCAAGCCGACCTAACAATAATAATATAAAGACACAAAATAACAATAGAGGGATTCTATGGGGCACAGTAATAACAATATGGGGACAATAGGGACACAAAAATATTAGTAAGGGATATGAATACAATAGTAATGGGGGCATCACTAGTATTATAGGGACCAAACACTTTCCAATGCCACCAGTTTGATCGATTTTAGATTGTCCAAGAAATAGTTATGCACAATCTCCCAAGATGACCTGATTATATACCGTTTCAGAAGAGCGAACTTGTATGAAGTGCCACGTGTCACTGTTTTGACCTTAGGATCTGAAAAATATACACAGGAAACTACAGTTCGTCCTCCTTCTGTAACTTCTTACGAATTTTCAATTTGATGCTCAAAACAAAAGTTATGACTCTTTTCCCCAGGTCACCTGTTTGGAATGTAATTCGGAGTCTGCACCAAGGCCAACTTCCTCAGATCATATCTTCGCAAATATAGCACGAACAACTATGAAATTCAGATTCGAGGTTCAGAATTATTTCAACCCAAATGGGTTTTTTCAGCATTTGAAACGTCACAGAAAAAAGTTATAGCGAAAATGCCATGATGACCTATTTGGTGCAGCGAAACCCTAGAATCCAAAGCTCTGATACCAAATGTTATAAAACCAACTCACAAAAAGATAGAAAAGATAGATCAATGCCTTAGAAATAAGCCTCTTCGAGGGGGAAACCTTCTTTACATTACACAAATGAACAATTCTTCGATGATACAAATGACAAGACCTCCTTTATATATATAGGAGTCTAGGGGGTCATAATATAATCAGAGCCGACATAACAATAATAATGTAAGGGCACAATAATAATAATGGCTTCTATAGGCACAATTATAACAATATGGGGACTACATGGGTACAACGATATAATAAGGGGGCTGTACTAATAACAATAAGGGGTTACACTAGTAGTATAGGGGCCTAACAACGCTTTTATCAAATCCAACTAGCATATACATCTGCAAATATTAATTCATACTTCTGTAGCTATTCCAGACTTCAGTTATACCTAGATCATAATATTTACAGAATAACACATGCGTCAGTATTCAGATCTAGACTATACATGATCAAACCACATAATGATAATTCATTTCAAGCCTTAAGATCTCGATCCATCATTAGATCTTATCCTTCATCAACCGCTAAGGTTCATCCTTGGTTCAGATGAAGCACAACACCATAAGTCAATAACTTGCATACTAGATCTCACACATCATTAGATATTCAATACTTGCACACCCGACCTAATGATATTCTCCTCCTTTTATAGTTTTAGGCCTTTCTCAATACCATGGACAAAAACAACTTAGGATCAATACCTTGGACCAAATACCTAGGGTTAATACCTCGGACCAGATACCTTGGACCAATACCATGGATGAAAATACCATGGACCAAATACCTCGGACCAAAAACTTAGTTTTCCAAGGTATACACACTTTTCCTTCTATGAAAGTGCGTGTGTACGTATACGCTACTTGTGGTCAGTGAACCTATGTGTATACGCAGGTTGGTCAAGGTGAACCTCTATATGCCTCTCTTTATTCATTCTAAGTAGTCTGATCTCTAATTCTTTGCTGTTAACCTGCTGTATTGTGATCTTTCATCTGAGTGAGTTGCCATCAAGGACAACACTTGTATCATAATGCCAACAGTTTATTCCTGTTATTTAATGAAATTAGAATTGTTCTGATTGTTGCAAGAATTGATTGCTACGATTACCTTTGCTGTTCAAACTAGATTCTAGATCTTGCTATGTTTATAGCTGCGTGTTAATCTTTGATGAATTTATTGGATTAGTTTAGTATTTGATTGTTGTTCATTCTAAAGTAGTGTTATTTGAATTCACAGTTGTTGCTTTCAGTTAAAAGCTTGAATAGTTGTTGTTGTTGTTCATTTGCTATAGCTTTCTTGCTGAATGAATTATTGTTGATACTAGTTAGATTTGCTAAGAGCGATTCCTTTTATTTGCATCCAGATTTAGTTTTCTGCACAATAGATTGAAATAGATTTGAAAATGCTTTAAAGTTTGTTTTGGATTGAACTTTGAGAATTAGATATTAATTATTACAACGACCTGAAATCATTTCATTATGAATCAACCTCTGATTTCACTTGCATAGACAATGCTGAACACTCTTGAAATAAACATACTTACCCTGGTTTGATAATTAATGTAGGTATTAAGGTTGATTTTAATAGTCATCTTAGTGCACCAACATTTTGGTGATGTTGCCGGGGAGAGTGTTTCAAAGTGATTTATTTTTATTTTTCTTGTTGTAAAAGAACTGGGTATTAAAAACAAGAGGTAAGGACCTACATAACTAGCAAGTAAAGTGCTTGCTCAAACAACCTGCTTTTCAATAAATGCATAGAGGTTAAATAGGAGTAGGGTTTTTTTTTTATGAATGACTAGGAATAAAAAGATAGAAAAAGATCAGAACTCCCCCACCCAAATCCACAAAACCCAAGGGATCATTGAACCTTGGAAGATCAACTTTTATAGATGAAATCACAAGAAAAGCAGAATCTCAGGCATCAGTAGGACCTCATACTATATCTGGAAAAAGCACTACCGTAATCCCTTAGGCAGTAGGCTCACCATCTGTAGCCTACGCTGAGATTCATAGCCAAACTGGAGGATCTGAACAAAGCTTTCAGGTCACTAATAACTTACATTCTGATCCTTCACAAAAGGGAAAATCATGCAATTTAAGAGAAGGAGAGGGGGAAACCAGTGGAATTGCTAAGGTAGAGCCACAATTGTATGAACTAGGATATCCTGTGATCCCAGATCTAGGCAGTGCCACAAAACCACTTCGAAGTGAAAATACTCCACATGCTCAGATAGCATCCCCTAAAGTCCCTGAGGGATATTGGCACATTTTTTACCAAATGGCGAATCATGCACCTCAATATTAGACCTCAACATTGGAATATCCATAGTTGACCCAATAGCGAATGCCCCAATGAAAGCTATTCCCTTACAAAACATCCCAAGCTTTCACGTGATGACCACAGAGGATCTAGATGCCTTCTTATTCGAGTTTGGTGTCTTGTGTAGAGGATACGATTACACCACCTATCCTCAAAAATTGAAGTTGTTTCCTTCTACTTTAAAAGGAACAACCTTGCGGTGGTTTATGGGTTTAGGCGGACACATTATTAATTCTTGGGATGACATGAAAACTTATTTTCTCACAAAATATCAGGACTATTGTAGGACTAGGGAATTAAAAGACGAAATCTTTAAAATGTCTGCGAAGGATAATGCAACTCTAGAGGAATATGTCGAACGGTTTCAGTACAATTTGCAGAGATCCTCTCACTCCACCTAAAGCCATCTTAATTAAAGGAATGGAAGAAGAATGGTTGGAAACTTTTAATCTGATGCGGAAGGGAGACATTTCTCAAGAGGATTACGATGAAATTGTTCACTTGTGTATTAGGTGTTCGCGAGGTAGCACACACACTGGGTCAGGAAGCCGAGATTCTATGAATAGAGGAAGCAAACCGCCCAGTGGAGGCATGACAAGAGTAGAAATCAGTATCCTCCTGTAGGAATTCAAGACAAACATCCTGGGCACCCTTACAACACAGTTGGATGTCCTACAGGCCAAATAGAAACAAGCCTTAGCAGAACATAATTTGGTCATTTTTTGTCCACGCGAGTGTTCATTGGACATGGTCTAGACATGCACTATATGCACCAAGGACCATGCCACCGAGAAGTGTCCATCGCTTCTAGGGCTGAAAAGAGTTTTTAAAGAAGTAGAAGAAGAGACAAAACCAATATACTTAATGAACCAGCGTCGACAGTGGCAAGGCCTAGCTGCAAGTATGTCACAAGACCCATCTCAATTCTTTCCTTCTTCATCATTTAGTCAACAACAAAATTCCAGAACAACGTGGCAAGGTCAATCACCTTTATCGAATTGGTAGTGCCAACTGTTTGTTATGTCACCTTGGCTAACTCATCCCTTTCCAGGTAATGGTTGGCTAAATTCTCCTTTTACTTCTTTTTGGAAAAATAATCCATACCCATCCCAGTGGTCTGCCTCTACTTCACAAAATTCAAACTGGTCTTTAAATTGGCAGCGACCTCTAGGGATAACCAATTCATCTATGGGGACAGGTCCTCAACCTCAAACTACATTATTAGCCCCATATGCATTACAACAAAATCCTTAGCCCCTTATGCGTCCCCAACTACCATCTCAACCAAATCCAAACCCCAATAACAAACCAGTTCAACTGATACAAATCATTGAAAACTCAGACTTTGAGACCGAACAAAAAGAATGCAATGAACTTAGGATGAGTTCAGAATGCATTATCACTCCTGAGGAAGACAGAGACCAACCACCAATTGATTTGGAAACATCACTTGTAAATATACCTTCAATTGTGACTTACAAATAAATAAAATAGGGAGAAGACACAGTTGAACAGAAATATCCTGAGAAACTCATAATTACTTCTTCCCCATTCCCTGAAAGATTAACAATACCTACATAAATTGTTTATCCAGACTTTGATCTCGTAGGGGAACTTAAAAATATTTGCAAAAAAATTCCTCTCCTCCAGGCCATTCAAGATATTCCTATTTATGCTAAAACAATTAAAGAACTATGTGGGAAAAAGCGTGTGAGGAAAATAAAAGCTTCACCAACTATCCATGTTGTAGGGACCTTGTTTGATTTACTTTTGGGTAGGGAAACACCGATAAAATATGAATATCCTAGGTGTTGTTCCTTAAGAAACCAATTTCTTGGCTGTAGGGAAATTGTGTTCAAGATATTAATAAATATTATTTACTGTCACTTATTTGTCACTTAGATATATATTGTGTCTTTAAATGAAGGACATAGAAACTTGGTCTTTAACCCTTAGTACATGTATGACCAGAACATCTCAGAATTCCATTTGTTGCTAGATATAAATGATGAATGAAGAAAACTTGAAGGAAAAGTTAAAGATAGTATGCTGATCTTTCACAGAAACTACTATCCATCACTTATAATAATTATGGAAATGAGAACTGAATCATAGACAATATGCTACTTAACACAGAAACTACTATCTGTGACTCTAGGAGAAGTTAAAGATAATATGTTGGTCTTTCACAGAAACTATTATCTATATCTTAGAAAAGAAGGTTGGAACTTCAAGTATAGGAGCGCTCTTTTAAGGAATTTTAACTTTATATACATAAGTAAATAAAGACTTGCAACTTCATTACTATACTTGAAAAGAAGAAGACATAGCATGACACATGACAGAGAGGCTTACAAAATTATATGCAACAACTCATGGAAACTTTTGATCCTTCCATTAATCAACGATGATATCAGGAATATCGTGGCCTAGTCCTCGGGTTCTCCAAAATTCCAACAACCAACCCTTTCCCTGTAAATTTTCCTCTTCTTATGCATTATGAAACAGTTGTTGATCCTTGAAACTGTCAAACACTTAAAACTGTTTCTCTAACTATCTAAATTAAAAACTATTATAGGATTTTACGAAGGGTAAAAGACACCTCAAATAACATGAAATAACAAGAACATAACTGAATTTGGAAGAGGATGATAACTGTTGGCTTGCTCTATTAATAAACTCTTGAGTTTCTTCTGTAGATGCTTTAATAATGCTTAATCTGCTTAAACCATAATTAACTGCATTAAACTTTCACTTGTGTGAAGACTAGGGCTTGCATATATATCAGGTGTGCTTATATTGGCTAAAACATAAAGAAAACATGCCCATCTACCTTGTCTTCAGACTCGACTTTAACATTGATTTTTCCCCTTTACCAAGTGAAATTAACGCAAAGCAGAACTAAAAAAGTATTAACTCTTCTTCATAAATCCATCGGATCTGCCTTTTCAACGCTCCCTTGACTTCCCATTGCAAATCCCAATCAACCCTTTTCAACGTTGCATTAACGTAATGTTGGACTTACACATAATTCCTTCATATCTACGCTTTTCTATTAATAATGGAAATATACCATAAATCATGTTTTTTCCACTTCTAACGCAGGCTTTGCACAACTATTGAGGCATACCCTTCCGCCCAATATATCCCCACCGTAGATCCGCACCTTTCAGATCAGATGGTTTGTAAAGCTTTCAGGTGGGACATAAGCCCAGAGAATACCCGCCTGAAATGGGCGGTTTCCTCTCTCCACCTGACTGCTACATATTGAATGCTAAGTGGGATCGGGTGAGTTCCAATAAAAACCATTTACTGTTTTTGTTCCACCCGAAAACCTGTCTTGTAACTTGAAATATGCCTTTTAATACGCTTTGTAGACTGCCGGGGCTTTTAATTATAATATATATATGCTTTGGGTCCGACCTTTCTATTATAATGCTTATAATAGAAATACACTTAAAGTTGCATAAACAAAGTATATATCAAGGGCTTATGATATAGCAGACCCACAAGAATTATAAAAAGCAATGTAGAGTTTTTCGGGTCCATCATCGCAATTGCAATCAGTGCTTTCAGCTGGTGTTTGAATTCAAACCTTGCAATATTGCGGACCCGCCAGAGTTATTAAACACATTATATATCATTTCGGGTCTAGCCCACCCATATCGCAATCGACATAGCCACACACACACACACACACACATATTAAGAGTTATGCGATATCGCGAACCCGTCGAATCTTATAAATCATAATATATATATTTTGGGTCTAGCCCGCGATCACAAATCACAATCGTTGGTGTTCTACGTTCATAGTTCTACGGTGCAGTGGACCCGACACACTTTATAAAGCATAGTATATATATTTCAGGTCCGGGCCTTTAACTTTAACACTTGTTTCCTTTGTAAATCTGATACATTTCCTTATTAGCTTCTCATTTCGAAATGAACTTACATATATACATATCGGTTTAGCTCCATATAACCTTTTATATCCGATTCTTTTACATTTCTTCCTTTAGCGATGCCGATATATAGTAAACACAATATTTCATTTCTTTTAGACTTTTCGGGAAGGGTAAAGAACATAAAGGAGTTTTATTGAGTTTGAACTCTCGAGAGTGATATAACTAATAAATAAGCCTCAAGCACAATATAAGCTACAACATCTGGTTCCAACTGGGGATAGTGGTTTTGCCACAAAAACACTAAGAACCGTAGATCAGTGCCTTATCCCTTGGGCATGGAGTCATATATTGCTTCTCCAAACTTAACTATGTGAAAATTTTGTACTGCGATCCCACGCCGATATCTGAAGTGATAAGATGCCTACACTTTGATAACAAAATATCGAGAATTGTAAATCAGTAGCCTTAGTTGGGCATGGAGTCCAAAACTATGAAAACCCTTAAATTTGACAACTGAAAACTCATAGCCTTGAAGTCTGACACCTCTGCAAACCTATTTCCAACTGGGAAAGTCACCCATATTCATCAACTAATGATTAAACTGAAGAACTGCAACTGGAAAAAAAATGCTCAACACCTGAGCTTATTTATGTACAAGTCCCTACATATGTACATGATTGACCTCAATAAGGTGAAGTCAGCCTTCCAATGATATCGGATTTGCATTTGAGTGCATAATCTTGAACCATTCTGCCAGTGAATTTTTAAAATACAATTCATCTTGAACGAAAAATAAACTATGCATAAAGGTAGCTCACAACAAAAATTAGAAGAGTATCCACAAAATGATATGTGTAGACTGCTGATAAATTCTTCCATGTAATCTCTGATGCATGGACATCCTTATGTTCTTCAATGCAATGGTATGCAATCACTTTATCATCTTTGTTTTCACATAAGATAGGCTCTTTTGCTATGATAGATGGCTCAATATATTGTTGTCCAACATATCCCTCTTGCTGGTTTCTTCCTGTATGTTCAACACTCAACTGATGAACTTGAAGAGCTTCATCCTGCTCCCCATTTAAACCATCTTTGTTATATATAGGAGGATCATCAAATTTAGCAAAATAAGAATTTTGGGGATTTATTTGCAACTCAATCATTTCTTCCTCTTCTTGAATGCTGAGCAGAGACTCTTGATGCATGCTTGAACTTTCCTCTATCTGAATACTCTCTTGATCTGCTTGGAACAGAGTCAACCCATTCTCTGCTTGGGAGATTATTGAAGAAAACTATTTTATAACCCTTTCCGCATCATCTTGGGAAAATGATAGTTCCTCACTTTCAGAGACTTGCTCATAACTCTGAATGTTTGATATATTATCAACAAAATCATTAGTTTCATCAACAAGATTATCTTGAGCCTTTAAAGTTTCTTTAGCATCATGATATTCAAAACAACCTTCAAAAAGAAACTTGTGTGGATAATAAGTTTGACAAGAAGAATTGAACACTGAATGGAAATCTTTCAAAGATGAAATACTTGAAAGAGGCAAAGACCTGAACCAAGCCCTAACTTCTAGGTCCAAAGAAAACAAAAACAACTTCATCTTCACATCTTCATGAATGATGCCTTTCTGCTCCATGCATTCATGAAACTCTTGGAGATGCTAAGCTGGATCTTCATATTCCTTTCTACTGAATTTTCAAAGATACTCATTCCACACAGAAAATGCAGGCATATCATGAGGATAGCTAGTGATCCTAGTAAATCAAATGGATCAAATTTATGGAGTAAGAATGTAGGGAGAGTCATTAAAACCTAGAAAGGAAAACTTCAAAGTCTAGTGGAGTCGCCAATCAATATTGTAAGTGAAAATCACTAGTGTGGATGTACAACCAACTGCTAAAACTTATCACTCTCAAGAATCAACTTCAAAATTAATGAATTCAAGAAAAAGTGTTCTTATTCTATTGCTTTGCAGTCAGTGGTCTTTATTACAATGGAGTCGCCTTATATTGCTTTTATTCAAAACAACCAAGTATTTCCTCCTCAATGAACAACCAGAGGAAAATCTTAAAAACCCAGGGAAAATTGTTCTTGTCTTCTCTCCCCTGTAACGGTGCCAATTAATGTTGTTCGTTAAGAAACCAATTTCCTGACTGTAGGAAATTGTGCTTAAGACATTAATAAATATTATTTACTGTCACTTATTTGTCACTTAGATATGTGTTGTGTCTTTAAATGAAGGACCTGGAAACTTGGTCTTTAACCCTTAGTACATGTATGACCAGAACATCTCAGAATGCCATTTGTTTCTAGATATAAATGATGAATGAAGAAAACTTGAAGGAAAGGTTAAAGATAGTATGTTGATCTTTCACAGAAACTACTATCCATCACTTAGAAGAATTATGGAAATGAGAACTGAATCATAGACAATATGTTGCTCAACACAGAACCTACTATTTGTGACTCTAGGAGAAGTTAAAGATAATATGCTGGTCTTTCACAGAAACTATTATCTATATCTTAGAAAATAAGGTGGGAACTTCAAGTATAGGAGTGCTCTTTTAAGGAATTTTAACTCTATCTACACAAGTAAATAAAGACCTGCAACTTCATTACTATACTTGAAAACAAGAAAACATAGCATGACACATGACAAAGAGGCTTACAAAATTATATGCAACAACTCATGGAAACTTCTGATCCTTTCATTAATCAATGATGATATCAAGAATATAGTGGCCTAGTCCCCGGGTTCTCCAAAATTCCAACAACCAACCCTTTCCCTGTAAATTTTCCTCTTCTTATACATTATGAAACAATTGCTGATCCTTGAAACTATCAAACTACTAAAACTGTTTCTCTAACTATCTGAATTAAAAACTATTACAATATTTTACAGAGGGTGAAAGACACCTCAAAGAACATGAAATAATAAGAACATAACTGAATTTGGAAGAGGATGATAACTGCTGGCTTGCTCTGTTAATCAACTCTTGAGTTTCTTTTGTAGATGCTTTAATAATGCTTAATATACTTAAACCATAATTAACTGCATTAAAATTTGACTTGTGCGAAGACTGGGGCTTGCATATATATTAGGTGCACTTATATTGGCCAAAACATAAAGAAAGCATGCCCATCTGCCTTGTCTTCGGACTTGGATTTAACATATTTTTCCCCTCTACCAAGAAAAATTAACGCAAAGCGGAATTGAAAAAGTATTAACTCTACTTCATAAATCCATTGGATCCGCTTTTTCAACGCTCCATTGACTTCCCATCGCAAATCACAATCAACCCTTTTCAACGTTGCATTAACGTAATGTTGGACTTACACATAATTCCTTCATATCTACGCTTTTCTATTAATAATGGAAATATACCATAAATCATGCTTTTTCCGCTTCTAATGCAGGCTTTGCACAACTATCGAGGCATACCCTTTCGCCCAATATATCCCCAACGTAGATCCGCGATTTTTAGATCAGACGATCTGTAAAGGTTTCGGGTGGGACATAAGCTTAAAGAATACCCACCCGAAATGGGCGGTTTCCTCTCTCCACCTGACTGCTACATGTTGAATGCTGAGTGGGATCAAGTGAGTTACAATAAAAACCATTTACCATTTTTGTTCCACCTGAAAACCTGCCTTATAACTTGAAATCTGCCTTTTAATACGCTTTGCAGACCTGTCGAGGCTTTTAATTATAATATATATATTCTTTGGGTTCGGCCTTTATATTCTAATGTTTATAATAGAAATACACATAAAGTTGCATAAACAAAGTATATATGAAGGGCTTATGATATAGTGGACCCGCAAGAATTATAAAAAGCAATGTAGAGTTTTTCGGGTCTGTTATCGCAATCGTAATTGGCGCTTTCATCTGGTGCTTGAACTCAAACTTTGCGATATTGCGGACCCGGCGGAGTTATTAAACACATTATATATCATTCCGGGTCTGGCCCACCCATATCGCAATCGGCATAGCCACACACACACACACACACAGATATATTAAGAGTTATGCGATATCGCGGACCCGTCAAATCTTATAAATCATAATATATATATATATATATATATATATATATATATATATATATATATATATATATATATAATATATATATAATATATATATAATATATATATATATATATATATATATATATATTTCGGGTCTGGCCCGCAATCACAAATCGCAATCTCTAGTGTCCTACGTTCATAGTTCTGCAGTGCAATGGACCCGACACACTTTATAAAGCATAGTATATATATTTTAGGTCTGGGCCTTTAACTTTAACACTTGTTTCCTTTGTAAATCCGATATATTTCCTTATTTTCTTCTCATTTCGAAATGCATTTATATATATACATATCGGTTTAGCTCCATATAACCTTTTATATCCGATTCTTTTACATTTCTTCCTTTAGCGATGCCGATATATAATAAACACAATATTTCATTTCTTTTAGACTTTTTGGGAAGGGTAAAGAACATAAAGGAGTTTTTATTGAGTTTGAAGTCTTGAGAGTGATATAACTGATAAATAAACCTCAAGCACAATATAAGCTATAACACTAGGAATCCCATAGTTACACTCCAAATACATCGCTGCTCCTTTCCAAACACACTAGTTGACTTGGACGCATCCATTAACATCTTAACCGCGGAAATTTGTGAGACACTTGGTATCACAACTCTGGAACCTACCACTACCTTGCTAGAACTCATTGATCGTTTGGTGGTAAGACTAGAGGGAAGTTTACAGGACATTATGGTTTCCATTGATTGATGGGATTACCCAGTGGATTTTCTAGCTATCAACTCAAAGAGTCATTTAGACGAGCACTGTTTGATTTTGGGCCAACCTTGGCTGGAAACAATCGATGCTTAGATAGGTTTCTGTGCAGGCAGCATTGCTAAGGGAGATGCTATAAAGAATCTCGTTTTATATCCTCCTACCAAATCAAGTCCGCCCATTATGAAAATACATAAATAACCATCCACATACCAGGGAGAAAGTATTCATTCACCACTTATAGTAGCAAAGGTGCTTGAGTTCAAGAATCAGACTAAAGAGGATGTGATTAATAACGTTATTAATCAGCCAGCCACTGCGAATAATGTAAAATGTCAAATGTTAAAGGAAATTCTTGACAATGAAGCCTTGGAAGACCCTTTGAAAGATACTAATGATAAACATATCCCGACAAATTCCGTTCATAATAGCAAGCTTTTTGAAATTGAACCAGGCAAGATTTTAAACATTAATGATAGTATTGACAGTGATCAACAACAAAATCTCATTCAAGTTTTGCAAAAATACAAAGGGGCTTTTGCTTGGGACTATCCATACATGAAGGGCATAGACCCACAATTATGTACTCATCATATCTACACCGAAAAGGATGCTCTTCCTATCTGACAACCTCAATGAAGACTAAATACGCATCTCAAAGATATTGGAAAAGAGGAACTACATAAGTTGCTAGAGGTGAATTTTATTTATCCTATTTTGGATAGTAAGTGGGTCTCTTCACTGGTAGTTGTTCCCAAGAAAAATAGGAAGTGGCACATCTGTGTGGTTATTGGGAATTGAACAAAGCCACGTAGAAAATTCACTTCCCTATTCGACTTATTGATCAAGTCCTTGATACACTGGCGGGAAAATAGTTCTTTTCCTTTTTGGATGGCTTTAGTGGCTATAATCAAATCCAAATCGCCCCTAAAGACCAAGACAAAACCACCTTTACCTACCCATGGGGTACATTTGCTTACAGAGTGTTACCATTTGGCTTGTGCAATGCCCCAACTACATTTCAGAGGGCCATACTCAGTGTTTTTGCTGATCTGATAAGTGAAGTACTTGAAGTTTATGTGGATGAATTTACCCCGTATGGGGACGAATTTGACCAAGCATTAAAGACATTAGAGAAGGTGTTGGAACGATGCATCACCACTAGGCTATTTTTAAGTAACGTCAAGTGTCACATTATGATGGCAGAAGGTGTAATCCTAGGACACTACATTTCTGCGGCTGGGATACAGGTAGATCCGACAAAGATAGAGGTAATCCTCCTATTACCTACACCTTGTACTGAAATGGAGGTACGTAGCTTCCTTGGATATGCAGGTTACTATCGCAAGTTTATAAAAAAAATCACAAATTGTTGTGCCTTTGTATGCTTTAACAAGAAATGTTGAATTTAAATGGTCTGATAATTGCGACACAACTTTTACAAATTTGAAGAAATTAGTTTTGACGGCACCAATACTGCATGGACCCAACTGGGAGCTACCCTTTCATATCTCCGTGGATGCATCAAATGCAACAATAGGCACTGTCCTTGGCCAAGGGGAGGATAGAAAGTCTTATGCTATTTACTATATCAACAAAAATCCTACTGCTGCTCTACTTAATTATATAGTAACAAAAAAGGAATTTTTAGTTGTCGTTTATGCCATAAAAAAATTTAGACATTACTGGCTATCAAGTTTTTCTATATATTGATCATTTAGCCACTAGATACTTAGCTAACAAACCAATTACAAATGGTTGAGTGACTCGATGGTTGTTACTTTTGTAGGAGTTTGATATCACCATTAAAAACCGTCCAAGGAAGGAAAACCCAGTGACGGATTTTCTGTCTTGGGTTCCAAAGGTAAATGATCCGCTGGTAGTGGATGACCAGTTTCTAGATGAACATTTGTTTGTCTTAGCATTTAAAATGCCATGGATGCAGATGTAGCAAACTATATGGCAGTAGGAAAGTTTCCCAGACATTTGATAACAAGGGAAAGGAAACAGATTTTCCAGCGCATCACTCGATCTTCTTGGAATGGTGGATACCTTTTTCATACATGTTGGCTTAGTGGGTCCTGACCCAGGTTCAAATTAATTGCACCAAACAGAACCCTATACTAGTGGTCCTTTCGGCATCAATCCACGTAGCATGGACCGAAGTCTCACCTGAAGCAGTATGGGGGGATGCTAGAACCAAGCTTCGCATCCAGAGATCAGTGTGATGTCTTTCTATGACCTAGATCTACCTTCACGCAGATCTCTAAGCCCTTAAGGCTCAACATTGTAATTTCCCTCAATTGGCCCCCAAAAATACATGAAGGTCTATGATTGGCTTCTGTGGACCTTTAACAGCTAGATTATCTACTTACATGCATCATAGACTAATCTTAGATCAAAATCCACACATACTTGCTTTAGTGCTTAACAAACTTAAGAGAAGGCATTATAATCTTCAAATAATCACTTAACATTAATTGCGTTCAGTTAATAAGACAGATCCAATAAATTCATGCATCAATACATCATTATTCATAAGGACATCATTCATTACAACATATATCGCAATCATAAATAACAGAAGTACAGGGATAAAACACAAGATTTCTAAAACAACCTTCTTTATTGTTCTTCAGTATAAGTTTATAGACTCAATACTTCCTTGTGTCCTCAGCTGCAGGGGTCCGCGCACTCAGCTGTGGGCTATAGGCCTTTGTGCACTCAGCTAACTCTCTAGACTCCTTTTGTCATAGCCATAGACAAAAGACTTATATCTGCCTTAGACGCTCTAAGACACACCTATTATACAATTCCATGGTCCGTGGGCCATGGGTAGATCTCAAGAACTGATTCAAATTTACATAAATGAGGGTAAAAACCCTTTTTGGCTTCTAACTAACTATGCACTCCGCATCCACAATTCGCAGAGACTTTACATCTTTTTATCATACTTTACATCAAAACTTGGGCTTTTGCCACAAAACTGACCTAGGGGAACCCATCCCAACGGGCCCCCAACATAAAGTTCGTGACTCGCCCTCAAGCCACTCAGCTGGTGCAGTGATCTTGTTGCAAAGATCCCCCAGCTCCACCTGCACAATTGCTACCTCAGCGACGCTCTGCGTGGCTGCCTTATTCAATTGTTCGACCAGCTGCTCTGTAGCTGGTCCTTCGCCAAAAAACTTGATCTTCTGCTGTGTGAGCTACAAATTTTTCAGCTTCTCTTGAATGTTTGCTGAGACTTGGTAGGCGTTGTCCAACCAAGGACACAACTGTGCCTTAAGCACTGCATCTTTTTTCTGTGCTGCTTCCACTTGTCCAAGGAGCTACTTCCCCTCGTGCAATTTGGTGAGGAGTTGCATTGTAACAATGGAGTGTGATGTCGCCCTAACCTCGTCGTACTATTGTTGGAGCTCTCGGATATCCAATATATTCAGGGTGGGATCTTCCTGTAGGGTTGTCACCACTTCCATGGCCTATTCAAACAAAGTTGTGCAGTCAACTACCGCGACATCAACAGTGGCTATCTCTTCCTTGATGGTACTCCGCACTGTTCCCTGACCTCGGGTGGAGTCGAAGGTTGTGACTTGAGTTCCAACTACATGATTTTCATATTGAGTTCAAATTGAACTCTTGCCACCTCTGCCTTTGCATCGCAGATGCCCGCAACTAGCTTTTGGATCTTGGCCTCTAGTTGTGCATCCTGAGGTATGTGCAACTATGGCACTGTTCTACATGCCTCTACAACCGTGGCCGCCAATTGGGCATTCTGTGCTTGGATCATATCTCTTTCTTTCAGGGCCTGTGTCTTTTCGGTGAACATTTTCTCATTGTTCACCCGATACTCGCTTATTAAACTAAGAGTGCGCTGCTCCTATGCTCTTAATTTCATTGTAACTTCTGTCTGTAGCGCATGGAGAAACTCATTAGGGAGCACTGCAATATTGAGGCCAATTTTCTTCACGGTGCTAATGATGATCTTGTCATCGGCTGATTCTGTGCTCAGGGATCCTTCTAGCAACAAAACTATCCTGAGGTCCACTGTCCTGATCAGCTCGACAACCTGATTTGTCCCCGGTGCCAGGCTCGTCTGTGCGGCGCTCACCTAACCTACACCGACTTGTATTTTGCTGGTTTGGATCTGCAATTCGCGTAGATCCTTATGAATATTACCTAATGATTGCATGTACTGTTGCTCAAATTGCTGCAACAGTTCAGCTGTACTGTCCTGCACTTTGTCCTTGATCTCATCGAAATCGCCCTCCATTAGCGTAATGGGATCCACCTGTGGTTTAGTCACCTTTGTCATCTTCTGGGACCCCTCCTGCTACTGTTCTTTGCACTTCCTCACCCGAAATGGGGTGCTCTACCCCTCATCGCCTCCATTGCCTTGCGTTAACTGCTCTTCCTCCTCAGTTTCAGGCGAAGAAGATTTTCCACTCTGCTTGGAGTCACACTGCTCTTATTCAGCGTGTTCCTCTGCGGTGTGCTCCTTTTCCATTCAGGCATTCTCTTTGGCCTCCTCCTTTGCGGTGTGCTCCTTTTCCATTCAGGCCTTCTCTACGTCACCTTCTTTGTTGCATCCTTTCGCTTTTTCTCTGTTGATAACCCTGTGCCTTTGCTGGTACCTGTGGCCAAGTCGGATGGAGTATGCTAATCTGTTGGCCAACACTTGATCACTTCCTGTATGGTGTCATTAGTAATGAGGTACGACAGGTCAAACCACTTCTGTTACGAGTCCTTCCACACCCGGATGTAAACACGGTGGAAGTCTGCCTTGAAATCAACATATTCAGACAACTATTCATACATGGTTGGGGACAACCGTGGGCACTGGTTGATGGACATGTGGAAGCTTGACTCCATCAATACCCAGAAAATCTTCGTTTCTGTGACTCCCGCGGGGTCCTTCGTGGCCCATAGGGAGGCAAACTATGCGGCCTCTGGTAATCCTGCTTCTAATGAAGGAACTGGCTGTCCTCCATGAGATCCCATGCAATCAGCACAATGGAGAGCAACAACCATGCATAGTGGAAGGTCTTGCTCTCATCTTGGGCCTTGCAATAGTTCACAAGGAACTCACTACATAAATAGTGTGACTAGTTAAACTGCACGCCCTTCGTGCATTGTGCAGCTAACGAGGTTACAAGTGCCAAAACCTTGTCCGCATGGTACTTCCTCATAACTTTGTCAACTAGTATCTGGGTAGAAATCTTCACGCAGGATCATTGATGGACATTATGGAATAGCCGCGTGACTTCTTGAGAAGCTCAAATTTATTTTTCGTCCTTTCGCCAAATCTCGCTCACTTTTCTTTCCGTCAAACTCCTTGGCCAGTTTCAAACCCTCATGCGATAGGTGCTTGATCCTGTGGATGAGCATATCTGTGATGGGGATAGGCATGCCAAGCCATAAGCACCCATTGTGCACCAGAGTAAGCAGTTGTCGTATATAGGTGGTATTAATGTTAGAGTGGTGGTAGTGGGGCACCCATAGTAGGTTCAACTATCCGGATTACTCTACTCCGTAGATCCATTCAAGTGACTCTAAGTTAGTGACACCTTTCTTTGTAATACACTCGTCTCATATAGTTTTATGTCGCGAGGCAGGGGAACCTCTCATGGTCAGCCAGGTCCTAATATTCCATCTTTAATAGAGGGACCTGCGCCAAGCGTGAACCTTCAAAGGTTATCTTTTCTGGCAATAGGGGCATATGAATGATGAATTTCTTTGAGTCTGGGTCCTTGGTGACCTTCGTCTTCCATTTACACGGAGGGATGTATTCCAACAAATTGGTGATGGGCTCCATGTCCTCTGCATCTATATCTTTAACACCCTCTTCAACCTCTAAATCTACAACCTTTTCATGCTGCTTATCCTTCTTTTGCATTTGGGCAACAAAATGATTCCTAAGCGACTCGTGCACTGGCACCGACCTCTTCTACTTGTATTTCTTCGAATTTTGGGTCTCTCGCATAGGTGTAGGAGCTTAGGTGACCTCGATGCCCTAGGCATAGGAGCCGAAGCTTCCATGCTCACCACCTCTGGAGAAGCTCCTTCAGATGCAATGTCTCCCCTAGTTCTCACAGTCTCAGCAGGGCTCAGACCCAACATGTTTTCCAAGTTGAATTTTTGATTTAACTCGAGCAAATTTGCAAAAGTAGAGCTCATGAACAAATCTTCAAAGAATGAGCGACTCATATGCAATAGATAGTACAACTCAAAAAATCTGAGGGTGCAAAGTGTTCTCTGCTGGACTGGCACACATAATTTATAGGAGAATTCGAATTCAAATCTGATCCTTGCCCCCAAAATCCGTCCAAGATATCCAAATATTTCAGCCTTAAATGCCACCCACCCACTCCTATTAGTAATCTCTAGGCTATCAAATCATGAACAATGACTCTAACGGTCACTTTATGGCTGTGTTGCACGATATCTCCCTCCATAGTGCAGCCCCCTTCGCGCGACTTTTGGTATTGTGACATCACCCTTTTTCGCGTAGTCCCCAAAACTGGGCAGTGTAGTTTATAGTCCCGCGCTCTCTTGCAGCTGTCTAGAGAACTAAGACTGTCTGACCATCATATAGTCATTGAATCAAACCTCCTGCATAAAACTTCAATCGGCTTCCATTCACTTTTCCTAGAAAAGGTTCTCTATTCAGCTTTGCGAGCTTAACCGCGCCCCCATCTGTGATTTCTTTGATGACATTAAGCCCAAGCCAATGCATCTGGAACTTTCCTGGAAACTAAGTGAACTTACTATCATATAATAAAACCAAGTCATTTACCTTAAATGTGCATTGCTTGATGTGTCGTTCGTGCCATGCTTTTTCACGTTCCTTCTCTACTTGTTGATGGAATATAGCCAAGAACTAGTCAGCTACACAAACTGTTCTTCCAAGGCTCTGTTGTCCGCCATCCCTATAAAAGTTGCTATGCGTAGAATAGGCACAATATATTCCATAGGCATCATAACTTCTACGCTTATAGACCAATCAGAAATGCGTTTGACCTATTATCTTTTTGCAAGTAGTCCTGTACGCCTACAATACTGTTGGTACGCGCACGTCCCAATCATTCCGCTGTGTGTTGCAAATCTTTGTCAGTGCATTCTCTAACATCATATTGAAGGCTTCAACTGTTCCATTAGCTTGAGGATGATATGGTGTACTCTTCTGATGATACACTCGAAACTCTTCTGTCAGTGCGTTGATTGTTTCATTGAGGAAGTGCGTACTGCGATAACTCATCAACACTTTTGGGCAACCAAACCTAGTTAACATGTACTCAAGCTGGAACTTTGCCATTGTAGCCCCTATACAATCCTTCACAGGTTGTGCCTCTGCCCATTTGGTCAGATACTCTATCGCGGTGATGATATAGCGCGCACCTATTTTCTTGCCTAAGGGTTGAATCGGTCCTAAAAAGTCGATTTCCCATTTCTCAAATGGCTGCAATGACAATTGAGGGTTCATAGGCATCTCATCCCTTCGTGATGACCTACCCGTTCTTTGACATGCATCACACACCCTACAATATGCTTTGGTATCCTTATGTAATGTAGGCCACCATAAACTAGCGCGCAAAATCTTTTGCGTTGTTGCTTTGCCTACATAATGTCCTCCCAAAACTCCTTCATGAGCTTTAGCGAGGATGCTATTTCATTCAAAATTGGGCACATACCGTCGAAGTATCTCATATGATCCCATCTTATATAAGTGTCCCGCAATTACCAAAAAATCGGTCGCACGTATTACCAACTCTTTCTTCTGCTAACTGATGTATCCTTCTGGAGCTGTCCCCATGGTAAAAAAGTGAAGAATATATGCAAAGTGGTTATCTGCTACGCGCATCGTGAAGAGCTATGCGTCGAGCATCCCTTCCTCCCAATTAGTAGGCTCCTCCCTTGTTTCAATTCATGATAAATGGTCAGGTCCTTCATTCAACCTTCTTGGCTTTACAATTACCTCAAAGTCATATTATTGAAATAGAAACAACCATATGCATATATTTCCCCCTAACATAGGCTTATTGACTAGATACTTCAAGGCAGAATGGTCTATGTACATCTTGAAATGTACGCCCAATAGATAGTGTCTAAACTTTTGGAGCACGTACACCATAGCAAATCCTTCACACTCTATTGTTGATTAGTTCTTCTCGGCTTTTGACAACTTTCTACTTGTAAATTCTATAGGATGATCCATCTCCCCTTCACCAGCATGTGTTAGCACTGCTCCCTACACAATCCACAAGGTGTCAACATGTACGTAGAATTTCTTTTTCCAATCTGAGAAGACCAAGATCGGAACGGTGACCATATTTTCTTTCAATACATCTAGACTGTGCTGACATTCTTCATCCCAACAAAATGTAGCATCCTTATTTGGTAGCTTCTCCATAGGCGCGGTAATCTGGGCATAATCCTTGATGAACTTTTGATAATATCTAGTGTGGCCTAGCATTACGCGCAACTGTTTGACACTCCTTGGGGCCTCCACATTGACTATTACCGTGATCTTGGCAAGATACACCATTAGTCCTTACTTGCACACCACATGACCCAACAAAATTCCTAAGGGGACACATAATAAGCTCTTCTTCAAGTTCAGCCCGATTTGATACCTTTGACATGTATTCAACATTAAGTGTAGACTGGCTACATGGCGCTTTACTAACCCAAATGCTGTCCAGTCATCAAAATATACCTCCAAGGATTTGTGAATAAACTCCTTGAACGCCGCGATGACTACGCGGGAGAATATTGCCGACGCATTCTTGAGTCCAAACGACATCACCATATATTGGAAACAACCCCATTCCTTCGCAAAGGTTGTTTTGATCCTATCCTCTGGCGCGATCGTAATCTGATGGTCTCTAGAGAACCCATCAATGAATGAGTAGGCATCCAGTCCTCCAACAATATCTAGTACCTCATTAGTAAATGGTGTCGGAAAAAGATCATGGACACATGCATCACTAAGCTTCCTAAGATCTACGCAAATCCGTATTTCTCCCTTTTGTTTCTTTTCTTGGATTACCATTGGGCTCACCCATTCAGATTCCTCCACTGGTTCAATAATTCCCGCCTCAAGCATATTGTCCAATTCCAAGCGAACCTTTTCCTTGTATTTGGGGTTAAGGCGATATGGCCTATGCTTAATAGGCTTTACATATAGCTTCAGGGTAATCTTCATCATGCTGATGCCTTTCCGGTCCAAATTTTTTGTAGGAAATAAATCTTGATATTCGCCGAGCAATTCAGCAACCTTATCGACTGTGGCATCATCCTAGTAATCCCCAATTTTTGCAAATTTAGGCTCCGCTTCAGTACCAATGTTGACTTGCCTAGTCTTCAATGGTGTGGTGATATCCGCGTTCTCTATCTATGGACTTTCGACCTCACGATGGCCTTCTGTTTCTGGGATATTGATATTGCTTGGATCCTCATCCTCCCCTTCAACAGTTACAATATAACATTCTAGTGCATGGCGTAACTGGGTGCTCCAGTTTGGCTGAACCAACTCCAAAGGATCTCGTGGTATTCCGAAAATCGTTGCCTTAACCTCTTACAGAGCTTCATCAATTCTTTCGAACCCATCTTCAAAACTGAAGGTCATTAAGAATCTTTCCCTCAATATATCCCACTCCATAGTGCCATGGTGGAGCTCTATTTCTAGGTATCAATTCATAGGGATTATATCCAGAGCGTGACAGAATAAATGCACCCATTCTGGCTGCAACTCTGTTCCATAAACTTTATTTTATTTTGCTAAATTATCGCACGAATCATTTCTCCCATCATATTTCTCCATTGGTCTCACTTTAGGATGACCAAATTGCATCCTCATCATCCTCCTATAATCGCGCCATTCATCGAAGCTGTTCTTGTGCGTACCCCACCACCGTGCGAGTGTAGAGTGTAGTGCCAAATCCAATGCTTGAAAGTGATGATCATCAGGTACTTATCTTTCAAGGGAATCCAAAAACTTATTTACATCAGTTAGACAATCATAATAAGGTAAATTCCTTACCTCCGATGACACACAATGCAATGATTTAGCCATCATGTTTCAGCGCAACATAGATACTTCATGCAACCTATTCTGCCAATGCTCCAATTACTCATCTGATTTTGAGGTGCGGGAGCTTTCACGGTCCCATGCAATCCATCTTTCAGCTGTTGGATTGATCTATTCTTGGTCTAGCATTGTAATTTTATAGATCTGATCCAAATCGTCATCACTGTCCTCATAGTTGCAGACGGGTTCAGTATAGCGCGGTCCTTCTGCAAGGTCTAATGGTACTACGATGTGGAGTGATTTCCTTTCAAATGAAATTATCCGCTTCTTCAAATTGATTACCCCATTCATATCAACAACCCAATCAATTCCAAGGAGCACAGGGTATGGATTGTTGTCATCAACAATTTCTATTACTTCAAAATCAACCAGTGCACTCACACCTTTTATATCTACGATAACTCCATATAGGCGCCCCATAAGGATAATATTCTGTTGGTTCACCATCCTCAACTGAATCGGAGGCCACTGCAGCAGAGGTCTTCCCATTCTTTCCCATGTCTGTTTAGACAAAACGTTCACATCATATCCTAAATCCAAGATAACCTGGTCCATCTCATAGTCTCCTATTTGTGCGGTGAGCCTCATCTCATGCCTTGTTCTTTCCTTATGTTTACTGATTTTTTGGACTATGTGGTGTCCCTCAGGAGCATTCTCCTTACCAACACACTTGTTTATCAACTCCTGTAGCCCTTTCACAGCGTTGCTATAGCGCAGAAGTTTCATACAAGTCTCCAAGAAGGTGGTAAGCACAGAGGGGTCAACATCTGTAGGTGCATCGGTTCCTGACAGTTTGTCCTGATTTCCTGAGGTAGAGTCCTCAGTGAAGCTTTTCTTCACCTCCATAAACATTTCCTTTGCGTGCTCCAGATCAAACCCAATCTCCTTTTTCGGGGCCTTGCAGACCTATCCATCCTCTTCAGGTCATTTTCCTTTATCGTCACCAATCGTGATCCCGCTTCTCAGCACGATATTCACATTTGGATCCTCTTCACGGGGATCGAACCTCATCATTTATAAGTTCTGGGTAGGATGCTGAGGCTGCACCTTCTTCTCCTGCATCTTGGCAATTAGCACAGAGGATTCTTCTATTGTGTGGTCAAACTGAGTGCAATATTGATATGACGGGTGTGTTTGACTCGTACACTCCCGTGCGTAGTGCCCTGGTGTTCCACAATTATAGAAAATGACCTATCCACCACCTCTACCAGGCCCTCCTCCTCCTCAGCGTTGTCTGCATCCCTGATATCCTCTGCATGCTCCCCCAATGCCCTGATCTGGAGACTCAGTCTTTGCCTGCATTTGGTACGTAGGCGTCCTCTCCATCATTAGTTCATAACTACGGCAGTGGCGCTCATCATGGCCTACCGATTTGTAGAAATCACAAAACAATTGTTGTGGTGTCTGTACAAACTTTTGCAGCAAATGGAAATTATCCATTACATGTTTTCCAGCCACCTGAAAAATAGCGCACCACAAAGCGAGCCCCATGCTTGGTCTTGCTGGAGCTTCTAGCCTCAAGGGCATTGACCCACCCCCTGTGATATAATTTGCGAAGATAGGGCAGTGATCTTTATCATGCCCTTGGCTCTTACACTTGAGGCACCAGACTTCCTTGCGCACCTCTAGCCTGGCCTCCTTTTCTATTTTTAAGCTCTGCAATTCCAAGCATAGGTTCTACAACTGCGAGTGAATTTGTTAGACTCCAAAAGATGCGTCCTGAATAGGAATTTCGTGTAATCTCATCATGATTTCTAGAGCTTTCGCCTTAGTTCCTATCTTTTGTTGCGATAGAGAAATCCTTAGGTGGGGCAAGAGCAAGGCTATAAACCACTCATAGTGCTAACTATCTGTGAGATGCATATTAGCTTCACAGATCACGCACTTCAATCTTTGATCCAACTCCCAGGGCGTTTCACTGGCTCTCATCGTGATTTCCTTAAATCCAATTACTGACTGCAAGTCATACTTAGGCTTACCGGATTTTTTTTTCAAAGCGGCTTGAGTTTCTGCTAATGATGCCAACGGATTATTGGTGCAGTACTTAATGTACCATGTCAGCGCGCGATCCTCTAGAGTGGTAAAAAATTGCACCTTCTTTATATTATCATCTGTAATTTGTTGCGCTGTCCACACAGAACAATGTAAACTTTGAAACGAGAACTGATACTGTTACCCGTTTCATAGAGATAGAAAAAAAGTGACCCGATTTTGAAAAGGGGTGATGCAGAACACAAATGTTTCTTTTAGAGCATAGTTTTTGGCACTTCAATTATTTTTTTTATGTACATTACGTTTTAGAATGGTAGTGATTTTCATGCTGATTTAAAAAAGTGATAATTCTTCACCAGGCCCCTTTTTTAAAAGACATATTTTTTGACTTTAAATTTTCTAATGTATGAAATGTAAATAATTATTTTTTAAATTTAATAATTTTCGAAGTGGTCTTCTTCTTCATATATTTTTTCTTTTTGGTAGTGAGGTTTTTATTGTTTTGCATATTTAAAGAAGAATGTCAATATTTTGAATTTTCAATATTCTACATATTTATACATCATTAATTAATTTTTCAATCCACATGAAATAATTGTCTCTAAAAACAATATTTTTTAACAATTGACATAAAAATAACCATTTTCAACATAAATATAACTAAAAAACTACATGTTTTGATAAATTTTTGTATTTTTTTTGCTAGAAATGACATGTCAAAATCACAATTTTTATAGGAAAATTTTAACTA
>APFE030299945.1:0-17880 GCA_000404065.3 Pinus taeda
TAAATTAGAATTGTTGAATTTTTCTAGAAGAGATGTTGGTTCAAGCTTAACTGATGAGCAATTTGAACTCGCTAAAGGCTTTTTAATTGTTTTTTATTATTGTAAAATTATATTGATAATTCATTGGTTTTACTTTCAAAAGCTTGAAGGAATTTGAAGAGCAGGTATAGAATTGCTTTGTGGGAATTGATCCCAAGTGCTGAGTTGATTGCTTTAACTTGCTTGGAATAGCAACCATGAGTGCTTTGATAATTGGACGTCTGTTGGGTGCTGGTGATTGTATTGTCTCCACCAGCATTTTGATTATTATTCAAAGAGCTGAAGAACGTTCCACTAGAGTCAACAACGAATACATTTTTATTAAGTGCATTTGAAACTTTTATTACAGCCATAGGAGAATTGAAATCTAAATATAAAGTGAAGAAGTCATCAACTTTAGAGGATAATTCTATTCCCGTGGCTGCCTCTACAATAACCTTTCTATTGGTTGCTATCCTGTTGCTCTCCAAGTGCTTGAAAAGTCATTAAATTATCATACGTGAACTCTTGTGAAGTATTAGTAATGAGCTTGCCATGAGAGGATTCTACCCAGCCAGAGGAAGAGATCCTCCTATTGCCAAATGCACTATCAACACGAGGCATTGGCATCATCCTCCTATTGCCAAATGCACTATCAACACGAGGCATTGGCATCAACTTATTCAAAGGATGTTCAAAGCTCTGCAATCCACCTGATGTAGAGAAGTAACAACCTGTGAAGACAAATGCAACAACCGATATTACATTAGAGGCTCTATAGCCAACATTCAGCTACACTTTCATGTGCCAGATAGCTAAAAACAGATAAGCTCTAATTTAGTAGTCCTATATTACCTCGGGGAAATGGAGCAAAAGATTTTCCACATCCTTCTTTTAGGACATTTGGCTCATCAGATAGTACAAGGTAATCATCAGTTGCAGTGCCCCAGAAGAAAGGCACTGAATCATCAGCATCCTAGCAACAAATAGTTATTGGTCAAAAGTCAAGAAACCCACAATTTCAAGGAATGCTTAATATTTTATATGGGAACAAAATATGTTCAAATAAATACTCAGGGCACCATTCTGTTATTGGGAAATTGGAAGTGCAGCCTATGATAGATCATATGAGCAGAATTTTCGGGGTAACAGGTGCCAGTAGCCCATCTGATTATAAATAACTAATCTTCACCCTTCCCTCTCCCAAAACAAATAATTAGAGAAACGTTATGGGAAAATAACTTAAATTTATTTCAACGAAGTAGGAATCTGGGAAAATCTTGGGAAATTGCTTTAGCACATTTGCAAAGGAATACAAACTATCAGACTGGAATCTTAAAAGTTTTCGGCAAAGAGATATATTTACAAGCCAAACTCCTATATCATGTACCCTATTATAAAAGCAAGTTGAAAATTATTTCCAAGACTCAAGAGCAGATCTCAAGAATTTAGAGCAATCCAGTAAAACAGAAAGTCGGGCTAAAAGATTGGGATCCGATTTAAATCACTGTTCTGTTTCAAGTAAGTTATAGTCTTATTTTCCAGCATCAAAGTTGTAAAATAAATCGGAAAAGCCCAGTGTCATTACAATCATTATTGGTCAACCCAATATTCTAATAATGGCTTTAAGGATAACCACCAAGTAGATAACCACCAAGTAAATATTTCTTTAGATTACAACATTTCTTTAGAAAAGGCCAACTCTGCGACATGAATCAGCAATGATCAGTGACGGGTAGTTTTAGTTATGATGACAAATGCAGATCACCTTTTACCATGGATAAAATTTTTCATAGGATCTTACAACAGATAGCTTCTGTCATCTGGACTCTGGGATCAGATAGAAAGTCATGAATTTGGCAATTTGTCTGGTAAATTGTCCACAAGTGACTCTATATATATATATATATATATATATATAATTTAAAAACAGAGTACATAACTTCAACTGCCACATCATTTGAGAAATATCCACATTGTAAAAGTCAACGCCTTCAAAGCACCAGATCCATAATGCAGGTTAATGGACGCTACAAATTGTTGTTGCCACACTGTTTCCAGTGAGGATGGAACCCAAAGACCACCAATTCACTGGAAGCCTGGTAAATTCTCCACCTTACCCTTAGGCCACAAGCTAATTGGAGAGTCATAATACAAGCTAGTTAGAGAGTCATAATACTTTATCTTGGGGTTAGTAATTTGAATTTCTTAAAAGATTCTTATCTTACTGGAACAATTCCTCCGATTCTAGGCAACTTGACTTGCACTGATAAACTGTGAGTTGCTTGCATAGTTAATGCTCGAATTGTACGATTTAGGGTGAAGCAATTTACTGTAATTTAGTCTCAGCAATATCAAATCAAAGGATTTGACACGAAAATATCAAACTATTCAGATATTCAAAAACACCAATTATGAGCATTTAACCTTGAATAACATTGTAATATTGTCACTTTACATTCAAAGAAAAGTTCAAAACCAGAAAGTATTTATAGTTTTCAAAATTTTTAAGCAGAGGTAAAGTATTTATAATTTTCAAATTTAAAAGCGACAGACAAAAACCTCAAACAATACATTTATGACGGATTAAAAAACAGACTAACAATACATGATCTAGTTTGCGTGTAGACAAAAAAAATTCTTAAACTACTGACCAACATTTCTATAATATAAAAGTGACAAAAAAATCTCAAACAATACATTTATGACTGATTAAAAAACACACTAACAGTACATGATGCAGTTTGCGTGTAAGAAAAAAATTTCTTAAACTATTGACCAACAGTTCTCTCAGTGGAAAGGATCAGTTGTAGACTCAGTTGTCGATGTTTTTTTGACCCAGAATTTTTGTTATCATCTTTCAAGGAAAAGCAATATCTTCTTCATTTCCTTATATAGATTACATCCCAAACTATGAATTTATTTTTCTGATGCCATTATAAAGTCCAAAAAGAACAATCTACTATTAGAGTTTTGATTTGACAAGTAATTCCAGAAAGAAAGAATGAAGGTACTACATATTACAACAACGATTTAGGGGAATTTGAGCTGGAGGTGAGCACACTTGGTTATGAAGTAATTCAGACAAAGCAAAACCCAGGTCAGCTATTATCAAAACAGATTCCTGAGCACTTCCCAGTAAGTTTTGGGAAATTAGCACCAATAGTTGTGCTACTTTGTCTGAAGCTGGATGTTCACCAACAACAAAATGTGGAAACGACTCCTGCACAGAGCTCTCATGTGATAAGATTCTAGTTTCAAATATGGTACCTCAAATATGATATCTTTTGGATTCTTGCTGTAAGTGTTTAACATTCTGAAATGATGATTCAAGCCCAATGTAGTTTTGCCATGCAAACAGTTCTGCCATGCAGACATACACTTAAATCGCTATTGGACTTATGATATTGACAAATTCAAAGTAAAGTGGTATACAAGAGAATGTGTCAAGCTAAACGACAAGTTACACATCTTCAGACCTGAAAAAGTACATAACAATGGTCTGGAAAATTAATAGCGATATCATAATTGCTTTTCCTTCCACATACATACAATTGCTCCAAAGGCAAGGACAAGAAAATTTTCAGCTCTAGTGAGCACCAGTGGGTCACTAAAACTAGTGACCAGAAGAAGAGACACAATTGCATTAATCCAAAGAATATACAAAATTGTTAATTAGATTTCTATTGTCAAACACAATTGTTCTCATAAGTAGTGTTTGTTATCACATGCGTTTACAATAGGTATTCAAGTTTCAATTTTATTAGATCAGTTAGAACTTGTTTTGGTTTACAATCAATGGCCAAACTTTGATTAATTTACGTAAACATCGAACTATAGCAATTGTTCAAAAGTTTTAAACAAGTAATGAAACTAATGGGATTTCCAGCCAGTATGCTTACTACCACAAGCAATATTTTGAACATTAACTGATTCCAGACTAAGCAAGGGAAAAATGGTCATCTGGATCCTCCAAGGCACTATTTTTGACTTCAAATTAAATGTATAGTCATGGTTCACTCCCTCAACATAGAACTTCTATATTTAAATTAATTTTTAAGATAGGTGTATTTTATTATTTAAATTAAATTTTAAGTGAGTAGTTTAAGTATAGATGGGTTGTGTTTTGCTTATTTTTTTTGTTTGGGTTTCTTTTAATCTAAGGATATTGATAGATGTACCTCCTACCTCCTGGGTTCTCTTATATTTATGAATCATATCATAAGGCAATGTTTGGGGGCTTAATGCTTTCCACTGTACAGTCTGGCACAAGAAAGAGAAATAAGGAAGGTGACAATCTCATCAAGCTGCATATAAGAATTGTTATCCAAAGTCTATCGTATTCCCAAAGTTAGACTCTGACATCAGGAAAGGAAAGACAGTGCCTTCGATGCCATTTGGACAAAGTCGGGCAGATAACACAAGCATGGACATTAACTTAAGCTGTATCTCTTAAAACAAAAAATCGATCTGGAATATGCATCTAAAAATTCACCCTGGAAACAGGTATAATGTCAAGGAGCCCAATAAATGAAGATGCGACTTTTTGTATGGATTTCTCGGGCTAGATTTCCATTTATAATGTCGATGCAGGAGCTGGAGGATTGCAATGATTTTGTATGGCATCACTCACACAAATTCAGTATCGTAAAACCCCAAAAAAAGACTAAAATCTCGTATTCCCAATTGAATTATGATGCAACCAGACGTGTTTGTATCCATGGAATTCATTTCTTTGGTATTGTGGTGGTAGGGATCTCCATGCCTAAACTTCACTGGGGCTGCATCCAAAGTAACAGCCTGAAGAATAGCTGGCCCGTCTTGACATAGATATGGTTGCACAACTAATCCAATGGTTGTTAATTGAGTGCCATCCAGAAATGGCTTGTACTCCTCCCTTGATAGCACACATATATGTAGAAACATATTATTTTGGAGAACCCCAATCTATCATTGTCCAAGGAAGGTTGGGTTCATCAAGGGTAATAGAGGCCTCCAAATGTTAACATTGATGATGCAACCCAGGTTTGGATCTACCCTTTTCAGCATATAGAGGAAGCCAACTATCCATCGACAACATATACCTCTTTACCATTAACTGGGTCTATATGGTTAAACTTGTACGATGCCACTGGTATTGGAATAGATTTATGATAGACAAATACCTCATTTGACTCTGAACCAATAGCAACAGAAAGCCCCACAAGGCTCCTTTCATATCTATGCCCAGAATATGTCAGAACAGGGTTGCAAAGTACACTTCTTGTGCTTGTTGTCGGGTTCCAAGGCTTGATTGTGCCATCAATTGAAACTGAGGTAGTTTTCCTATGATGTGCAAGCAATATATTTACAGGATCTTGCCATTGAAGAGACACAACAATAGTCAAAAGTTGAGGACTACAAGTAACTAAGGTTTCATGTTGAAGTGTTTGGAAGCTCCCTATATGGCCTTTCTGCTCAAAGCATGCAAGAAACATGTAGAAAGCAAAATTCAAAGTCTGACTCAGTTATATGCAATTGGCTAGTCCCTAGCATGGTTCACGGGAGCATCAATCCACTCACTTTTCCTTCCTGACATCTTCCCCGAGATTCCTAAACTGAATCGAGAAATGTATATCTCATGTGCAACATAATACGATGCATTGGGGGACTAAATTCTAGTTGCAGATGATATTTGATAATATTCTTTATTACCTTTTTTCTGAAGGAAATTTTTCATCTGCAATCCTTCTTGATGTGCTACTGTTACATTTTTATTTAGTTGAATCTCCACATTACCACACATTGCAGGAACCCTAGTAAATTCATTAAATGGTTGAGGCAAGATACAAATAACAGAATTACCTCTCCTCCTTTTAGCAACAATCCCAAGTGTAAGGATAGCAATGTCCTCAACAAACATGGTATGGTGTCAAGACAAGATATTTTGCATTTTAAGAAGAATACAGTACATAAAATTTGGGGGAAATGTGACTCAGCAGACTTCCTTTTAAGGCAAGATACTATGTATTTTGACAAGAACCCAGTACATAATAGCATTCACAATGGGAAAACGACAAATTTAATGAGAACGTAATTCTTTCTTCTTTCCAAAAGAAAATGAGAATATAATTATTGTAAAAGAGAAACAAATTCTCTGTGTCTATGTAAAGCTTTTAACATGAGGAAAACTAAAGTAAAATTTCTGTGACAATTCTTTGTTTAAAATAAACAGTTTGTGTTCATATGAAAAGAACCTGTTTCTGTTCACATGAAGTGATACTAGTAAAAAACGAAACCTTGTAATTTAGTCCTGACATATCAAACAGGCCCTATAATTTAAGTATGGATTTACTAAACAGAAACCCCATAATTTAAATATTGGCATATTAAAAAAAAAACCCATAATCAGGTGTTCGAGATGCTAAATGTTACACTCAGTAAATTAATTAACCAAAAGTTATGGAAGAGCCATGGAGGTTAAGAAGCCTGGCTAAGAAGGAACTGATATTTCTGGATTTACCTCTCAGGTCACCGAAGGGGGAAACTGTGAGCGGTTCCAGAAGGGTAGTAATCAAACAAAACAAGAAATGAGTACGTCGACATGCAACTGTATTATGACTGTAGACGCACTATGAACTATATTCAAAGCAGTAACCAGACCACTGGTGAAAAATGGGAACTGTTTCCAGAACTTGTACTGAAATATAAACATATATTTCAGAACAAAAACGAAAACCCATATATATAACTAACGCATCATCAATAACTTAATGAGGAATAACATGAGGATTTAACCCTTTAATTCAAAATCCAGTAGAGAATGGTATTTTTCCTATTAAAACTTAAAAACAAATATATAGTGAATTCCATGCCGGAGAAGCTGTCACTTCTTCCAAAGACCGGTTTCAGTCCATTAACTAGTAGAGTTCAGTATCAACTTAAAATCCCTAGCTCGCAGCAGAAAGCCTAAAAGTCATAATAGAAACGGTTATGGGGTCGTCCTCTGCAGCGGTAAAACCCCAATCAATCTTATAAAATCTCAGTGGTCCAGAAAGCACTTAGATGTCAAAACCCTCGGTTGGAATGGCCGAGGAAGTGCGCCAAGCCTTTCGGCACCCATGCTGAGCCAAAGAGTGACCTGCCAAAAGACCAAAAATGTAATATTAATACTCGTAGGCAAAACAAACTGCAGCGTAACAGAGCAATAGAGTTCCCAAGAGAGAAAATTAGCCAGTAAATGATATAAATTGTGGCTGCCTACAAGTCTGTGAAATAGATAAGAAAATTGTGGGAAGCTGCAACCAGTAAAACAATAGAATGCAAAAGGAAATAATGAGTAAAATACAGAGAACAGACTCATATTGTATTTAGCAGAAACAGAAAAGAGGACCATCATAAGAAAACCCTGTTAACGCATAAAATATACCTGTTAAATGAACCTTGAATAATAATCAGCTTCTAAGTAGATATGGTGTCAAAGCGGACGCGTTTACTCTGGATTTCCAAGTTGAAGAGGTCGTCGGAACCCGCTATGAGCTTACTGTTGGCAGAACCACCTTCATGAATATCCATGAATACACGACAAGTATGACCGCTCGATTTCAGAGCTCTGCGGTTATGCCCGCTATATGCCTGACGCCAGGTGTCAACTGAGAGCCCGCTCTATGTCCGACGCCAGGTGTCAGCCTGAGAACCAAAGGGACGACGAAAGTCCCTTTCAAAGGAAGGCCTATCGACCTGTTGTGCCTTGCAAACAACCCCCCATTTCATATTTATTTTTATTTACAAAACCATTAAAATATGAAATGGGTCCCTCTTTAAATAAAATTGATGTCAATAACTCTTACTTTGTAAAAGTCCAACAAATCAAAGGAGTGCTTTATAAACTTCCCCTCAAAAGCAATATCTCTTTAAACATTGGAAATAAAGCAAATAGGTGTTTATTGCGATAAAGCGATCGCAAGATCGCATATCGCAATAACATAAAAGATGCACCAAGCAATCAAAAGGCTCCCCCCGACGCGATAAAGCTATCGGCGATATCGGTGATCGGCAATTCCCTTGTGCACCACTATCGCGCCCATCGTTAAAGCCCCGACCCGATAAAGCTATTGGCGATATCGGCGATCGGCAATTCCCTTGTGCACCACTATCGCGCCCATCGTTAAAGCCCCGACCCGATAAAGCTATCGGCGATATCGGCAATCGGCAGTCCCCTTCCTACCGCAAGCATTATACATATGCCTTTCACCGATGTGATATCGGCGATCGGCGATCGGTGGCTTCCCCTGTTGAACCCTTAATGCGCATAGGCCTTTCGCCGATGCGATATTGGCGATCGGCGATCGGCAACACTCAAAGCAATGTTAAAACTACCCTCGCGCCCCTGCCCGATTCGATGCGATAAGGCACAGTTCTCAACGAAAAGTCGTTAAAGTGATTGGAAAGCCCGAGTTAATGACAATTAAGGCATAATCATCCCCGCTCGGCCGCCAGTACGCCCATTGCATGATTTAAAAGATCTTTCGGCAAATATTGCACTAATGAGCATTTATAAGGTGGTAGGTCCTATACGGTCCCTTAATGTATCCATCCCCTCAGATCTGCCTATAGATCGTCTCCGCGCTGTTTTAATAAAAGCAAAGTATATCAACGTTCTTCTCTCTATTTTTACTATCAATTGTGAGTTTCATTGTTATCTCTGTGTTACGCCGAAACCACCTCTCTGTGCAGAATACATATTCTCAAAGCAACTCAGGCATAATGGGTAAAAAGCAGAAGAAGGTTGCAGGCGTTATCGATTCACCAGCCGCGCCACAACTGATAGTAAACAACAAGAAAGGTTTGATATCAGACACGACGTGCGCAGGTCTTGCCAAAACAACTTGGCAAGGAACTTATGATTTGCTAGAGGTAGAGAAACCTGAGCAGGTGGTGGAACAAGCTACCGCAGATTCATCCAAAAAATCAGAGTGCACTCTCAAAGACTTGGCCGACTCCTTCCTACATAGGATAGCGGCAAGAGAGCAAATGCTTCCATACACCGACGTTATCAAGTGGGCAATTGAAGAAATTCCTATCAAAGACAGAACTTTCGTCACAAAAGATGGAAGGATTTTTGGGTCCTTCAAGCCAGAAAATTTGAGGCAAATGTATCATTTGCCTATGCCAGAGAAAGTTTACAATAGCGCATTTCTGGGGAAATTCGCAAGTGAGAATGAAATTGAGTCTGAACCTATCAAAGATTGGAGGCAGAATCCAAATAAGCACAAGCATGAATTCTCCGGTAAGTACTCAGTCGACTCCTTGTGTTCACCTTATTGCTATGCCGCTATAATGATGTGTAGATTATGGGGTTTGCATGATTCTGCCATTTTCACTATCTAAATGGTTCCCCTCATGGAGGCGGCAGTCAACAGTTGGATTATGGATTGGGCCACTATCCTTTCAGATAAGCTTGCCCTTGCTGTTAGTGAATTTAGGAATCAGACCAGAGTTAGCGAGAGAATAATTCCTCCGTTCTACTACAGCGCTTATATTTTAGATACATTGTGCTTTAATTCTGAATTCCCCATTCTCGGTTGGAGGTGGACCGCACAGGACCCCTCCCCCATCTATATTTACCATCGCAAGATGTGGAAATCGTCTCATAAGAATCACTTGTACCATATTTGTAACGGTTTCCTGATTCCTGTCTATTATGCCATTTTTGATAAGCCTATTCCAAGGATTTCCTACCTAGCCTCTTTTTACTTGCCAGCTGTGGGAAGTTGGTTTGGGGAAGAGTATTTTACGTATGTTAGAGTCTATGGCAGTCAAGCCAATCCCCATGTCCTTCCCTTGTATGTTCCTGACAAACTGTTAGCCAAAGAAATTGCCTACCAACTTACAGCTAAGAGTACCACACAGACTCTTAGGCTAAAGCAGAAAAGAGGCTGGCCTACCTTTCCTCTCAGATGTGGAGTCTTTACCCTGCATGATTTAAAACATGCAGATAAAGAAGCCTTGAAAATTCAAACCCTGAATCTTCCTATAATTCCAAACAGATCATATGACCCGAACAAATATGCATACGCCGCTCTAGAACATGCCAAATTATCGACATTTGAGCACAAAGAAGATATGTTCGATGATATTTTCACCTCAGCGGAATCAATTGGTCATGCTAAAGAGCTTGCCAGGACATGATATAATGACGTAGGGTTATCTGAGTTCAATAAGCTCAGGGAGAAGAGGTTGCAAACTCTGCCCCTGGACTTAATAATGCCAACCCAAGCGGCATCTTCAAGCGAGCCTAGCTAGCAACGACAGAAAGAACCCCCTGCTACACTGAAAACCAAAGTCAATGAGCAGGAGGAACAACAGAAGAAAAACCAAGAGGAAAAGCTGAGGAAAGAGCAGGCAGAGTGTTTAAGGAAAGAAAAAGAAGAACTCTTAAAAAGAGAGCAAGCAGAACGCTTAAGAAAGGAAAAGGAAGATAGACTGAGAAAGGAGCAGGAAGACAACCAGCGAAAGAAACAGGCAGAGATGCAGCAGAAGGAACATGAACGGCAAGAGAAGGAGAAACAAGAACAACTGCTAAAGGAGTCCCAATCCAAGCTAAATACCACCGATACTATTAAGGGTGCTGTCACAGACCCCGAGCTGCAAAAGGAATGGTAGCATTTTAGTACCATTATCAGTGGAGGAAGGGATTCACATAATACTGAGACTCCTAAGAGCAGCAGCATACAGAAGGAAGGCTCATCTCAGGCTTTGAGCACAACCACCGGCCCACCCAAAGTTATGAACGTGGAAATAATTCCAAAAGGTCCTAGTGACCAAATCACTCTCCTTGTAGAAGACATTCCTCCACTGAACGTCTTCTACAGCCCTAAGCATAGAGCCGTAGTAAATCGATCAAGAAAGAGGCAGAGGATTGATCAACCTTCCCTCTTTCCTGAACAATCACTTACGGGTAATGTAGTCTGGAGGGAGAAACACGATCCCTCTGATGACCTGACCAAGTTGTCGCAATATGCAGGAGCTTATTCAGCTGCCACTATCGACAAGGCATCAGAGGTAACCCTTCTCTTAAAGACGAAGGACCAGGAGATTTTCACACTACAAACGGAATTAGCAGATGTCAGACAAAGGGTAATACAAGCTGAGCAGCAATTAGTAGAACGTCAACAAGAAACAGTGCATGCAAGCGAACAGCTAGTGGAACAACAGAAAATAAATTCCCAATTGTACAGCAAAGGGAGGAGGAGAAACAGAGGATCACTCAGGCAGCCATCCAGAGACAAAATGAGTTGATAGAGGCGTTGGAGCAAATAAAAGCAGCAAATGAGCAATCGTTAAAGGCTAAAGATGAGCGTATTGCTCAAATTACAACACATTTAAAAGCTACCAAGGGAGATGCGCAGATAGAAGAATTCAAAAAGGAGGCAATGATAATCAACAAAGCGCTTGTAGCGCAAGTTAAACTCTTGGCGCAATCCCTCTCTCAAGCGGAACCACTCTGTGAGTTAGCTACAACTGTAAGTGAGCAAGTAGAAAAGGCTAGAGATGAATACAATCAAGCCGAAGAAGATATCACAAACTATCTTGAATGGCAAGATTCAAAGTCAGGAAAGGAAGCCAATTTGCCTAGGATACTAGAGGTCCATAAAAATATATTGTTTACAGAATGGAAAACACAAGTATTAAAGGCAGAAAGGGAAGCATCAAGATGTACATTAACTGCTGGTAATTTGGCTGATCTAGTAAATGATACTCTCTATCTAGCCAATATTGTTTCCCAATGCACGCCCAGAAAGATTACTACTGCAAACACATTGGAACAAACATGCTACCCTGATTTAGAGAACAAAGCAAGGTCAATTACCACGGTTGACACTTTAAACATAGAAGCATATTGGCGGTTCCTAATCAAGCTCCATGAACAATTATCTGCTCTCAAATGCCTAACCGATGCCGTTCAATGCATGATCCCCGATATCGAAGACTCCACCTACGCTGCCCAGCTCAGTTCCAGGCTCAACAAACCTCATGTAGTTGAGCCAATGCTCGCCATCAATCAACTCAGGTTCAAGGGGAAGCAGCCGACAGAGTGATTCATCATCCAGCTCCTCGATTGCTAGCAAAAATAGCAACAAGAATTTATTGACATCAACTTAGTTAGCTTTTCTGTTTTGTAGATATTTAGATTAGCATAGTATTTATAGACTCTTTCATGTATTTAGAAAGGGTTGTAAAATTTTGTAATAAGACTTAACAGACTGAAGTTTGCACTATTGTGCTTCAGCCTCTATTCTTTTATGAAACTCGACCACTCGCTTTTACTTTAACAGTGAAATTTCTTGATTCAATTGTGCACTACTGTCGTTGATTTGAGGAATGTTTATGCGTCAAAGTAGAAGCTATACATAGCGATTCATATCGGGAGTGGCTTGCTATTCAAATGGTATTTCTATCTTTTGCTTGGATTCATTCTGTGTATATTATTTCGCTGTGTAATTATTCCTGCTACTGTTAATTGTATGCATGCACAACAACAGGAAATCTTACTCATGCCACTATTGGATGTTTATATGATATGCCTTATTATTAATCATGTATGCGTTAATGGTATGAACGTTTAAAGTCTAGTAGCATTGCTTTAATCGCTGCGCCTAACTACTTAGGTACAACAATCTTGAATGATTTAATATCTATGTCTATATAAATGCAGTCATCTATATAATTGTATTTTTGGATATAGAACATCAAAGGCTACACTTTAGAAGTTCAAATAGATTCCCGGGATAGTTTTATTTACTTATATTTCTGTCAATAGTTTTAGTCATCCACCTATCGCTACTGTTATCTACAAAGTATTCATCCATCCCATTTATCTATTTTTGGGAAACTGGTCCCATTATCCCTAGTCGGAGCCACTACCCCAAACGGAAAAGGAGCTGCACTAAGGTCCGGACCGGGTGGTTTTCCCCAATGTTGGTGCAATGATTTTCCAGGCATCAACATTTTTGGCGCTAGAAGGAGGGCCCGACTATGAATGGCAAGCAAACCAAAAACCACAAGCCATTCTAAGAGTAATTCTCCCTCCAATTCTCCTAGTCATTCTCGATTGCGTGTTGGTTCTCCAACGCGTAATCAAGAAGAACAGGAATTAACTACCACTGTTCACATCCACCATCCCTCAGAACAATTGAGTCTTGAATCCCCTGAAGTCCAGTCTCTTATTCATAAACTTCAGACTTTCTCGATCTCCCCACAAAGATCTGAGGTATCCCAAAGCAGTGCGACTTCGCAGTTCAATCTATCTCATCCGCTTACCAGACTGCAAAGTGGAAAACTTGGTATCGAACCCATAGAGTTCCCCTTACCCGAAAGGAAAAGGGCCAAGAAACACACTGAGGAGTCTGATAGTGGGGAACTTTCATCCACATCATCCATCTCATCTCCCCATCTACAAAGTCGACCACCCACTCCTCCATTGCATATTGTTGTCCATCAGGGAACAGAAGCTTCAACATCGTAATCGACTCACCCTTCAGTATCATCTTCTTCCCATACATCTGGAACCCCAATAGTAGTATCAACCCCTGGTACTATTACAATGGTAGATCCATGGACCAGACCTGGCGCGGTCAATATGCCTGCGCCATTGCATCCTTTACCGGATGCACCCGAAAAATGGCTCCCTAAGTTCAACCCAGATGATGGAACTCAGGCTGAAGAACATATTAATAATTTCATGCTATCGGTCAACCTAAAAGGGGTAGCCCATGAAGATGTTGTTGTCAGACTTTTCCCTTATACTTTGCAAGGATCGGCAGGATCCTGGTATTTATCTCTACCCTCTGGATCTATTACCGATTGGGATACATGCCAAGAGCAGTTTCTTACTAAGTATGGAGATGATAGGTCTTTAGCAACCCTAATAAATGATCTCTCCAACTTAAGGATAGAACATAGGGAACCCATTAAGGAATTTAACGCTCATTTCAATAAGCTCCTTAATAAAATCCCTACAGCTTCCAAGCCAAGTGAACAAATACGAAGCGAATGGTATATCACTGCCCTACCTACCAATATAGCTATTTTCGTAGATCGGGCTGGGAAGCCTACCTTAGCAGAAAACATGAAAGAAGCACTTGATGTTGAGAAGCGCATCAATTCCTTGGAAAAGAAAGCTGCCTTGGAAGACAGAAAAGCCAAAAAAGTTTCTTTTAAAGAAGACTCCAAAAAGAAAAGCCCAAAAGACCCATATGATATGGAGGGACTACAAAAGGTCCTGAAAACACTGTCCAACGAAATGATTGACATTAAAAATCAGGTGGCCGAAACATCAAGCAAAAGACCTTTTAGGACTTACAAGAAAACGGAAACGAAACCACCTAATGTCATATCTAATGCCGACTCAGACCAGGAAGAAGAAGAAGAAGAGTCAACCCTAACATCTGATGAAGAAGAAGAAGTAGCTGAGTGTCATGGAATGTGGGATTTCATACTCCCTGATCCTGATACAGACAATGAAGAAGAAGCCTTCCCAATCACCACCAGGAGTAAAGGTACTCCTGAACCTGCCCAGGTAACTTCAAAGAAAAGGAGCGCAGGTGCTGCTACAACGAAGGAGAAAGTACCTCCAAAGAAACCACCTGCAGCAGTCCCTCAAAGCCAGCCCTCAACTCCCCCTTCTACTTCTAAGACGTTAGTAGTATCCGATTCCATGGAATACAATATTGTTGATGACATGAAAAAGACCAAAGCCAACATAACCATGTTTGAGCTTAGCAAGCTAAAGCATCAGCAAAAGTTGCTCCTTAAAGAATTGAATGCTGTCCCTTCTACTCCTCTTCCTAGTTCAAAGGCTGCTAATGACTCAGGTCAGTCTCCTCCAGGTATGGTTGAAGCTACAGATTCAGTCCTGATTGGCGACAGGTCAAGCTCTCACACTCCACCATTTCTCCTAACCTATGAAATCTATAATAGAAACCTGCACAACTGTTTAATTGACTCAGGGGCATCTTCTAACATAATGCCAGCTTCGGTTTGCTCCAAACTGAACATCGAACCCCAGAAGTCCGCTATCCATATTGTTCAATTAGACAGGACTAAGGTACAGGTTGTTGGTGAAATTAATTCCGTAACCATCAGGTTGTCAGCTGATCCAAGAATAGTACAAAGAATTGATATCCTCATAGCCGATATACCTGAGTTTTACGGTTTAATTCTGAGTAGAGACTGGTCCGAAAAATTGCATGGGTACATTTCTACTGATTGGTCACACATGTGGCTCCCTTATAAAGGCAAGCCAAATCAAATAAAGATAGACCGAGAAAAACATATGACCCATACAGTCACCGACTTTGAACAAGAAAATCACCCTGTGGCCTTCAACAATAACATTTTGGGCAATTATTCATCCGAGTCATTCTTTGGCAACTTTGTTGCCCAACCCTCCCCTTTCTCAGTCAATCATTTTACATCTCAGATTGAAAATTTTTCACAAACAGATAAGTCTAGATGTTCAATTATTATGAGAATGCTGTAAATATCGTTGTTAATACTCCTTTATTTTGTTCTTTGTATTTTGATGGCTCTAAGTCTAATGAAGGCTCAGGAGCAGGATGCATTTTGGTTAGTCCAAATGGGGAAAGAACAATGCGATCTTGCAGATTAGAATTCGAATGCACTAACAACACAGCCGAATATGAAGCCCTAGTCCAGGGTTTATATAAAGCAATCGGCCTTAAAGTGCAATACTTAAAGGTTTTCGGTGATTCTGAAATCATTGTTAAACAGGTTAGAAATGCAATTCATTGCCTTTCCAACCATCTTAAGCATTACCAATCGCTTGTGCAAGACCTTACTTCACATTTCTTAGCATTTAACATTTCCTCCATTCCTAGGTCCCAGAATTCAGCTGCTGACTTACTGGCCAACGTAGCCTCAAGGCTCCTACCTTCAGAAGTCTACAGCCCTGATATATTTTCTGTAGAATTGATTTTCAGACCTTCAATCCCTGACAACATCACTAATTGGAGAGTATTTAATCATGACAATGATATTTTACAATTCTTGACTTCTGAAAAGTCTTATGACAACCAAATCATTGAAGAGGATGAACATCACTCCCAAATAAAAGAGACACCTCAAGAAAATGCAATCCCTAAGCCTGTGGTAAAACTTGAAGATCTTTATGATATAAAAGACAGGTTTAAACCTGTAACTACTACAAAGATCCAAAGTTCTACCCTAAGGTTTGAATTAGTAAATTTGGGTACTGATCAAATTCCTCAGAATGTGAATTTAGGATTGGGACTTTCTGTACAAGAGAAAGAAGCATTTGTTAAACTGTTGAGAAAAAATAAACACGTTTTTGCCTGGAAATATGATGACTTAAAGACTTATGACACATCTATCATCCAACATACAATTCCAATGCTTCCAGATCAAAAACCTATTCAGCAGAAGTTAAGGAAAATACACCCGAATTTGGAAAGTCAGATTTAATCGGAGCTTAACAAACTCCTTAAAGCCAAGATCATCTTCCCGGTCCGACATTCCAATTGGGTTTCTAATATGGTGCATGTCAGGAAAAAGAATGGCGACATTCGAATTTGTATCGATTTCCGGAATCTGAACAGAGCAAGCTTGAAAGACAATTTCCCATTGCCTACTATGGAGCAAATACTCTAATCAGTGGCAGGTTCTGAATTGATGTCTTTTCTCGACGGTTTTTCAGGATACAACCAAGTCTTGGTTCATCCTGATGACCAACTTAAAACAACATTTAGAACAAAATGGGGGACATATGCATATCAAAAGATGCCCTTCAGACTTATAAATGCAGGAGCGACTTTCCAAAGGGCTATGGACACTGCTTTTAGGGGATTGATTAATCGATCAGTAGTCATCTATCTAGATGACATAACTGTGTTTTCTAAAAAGAGGTCCAATCATTTACATGACTTAAATCAGATCTTTCAAAGGTGTAAAAGGTATGGAATCTCTCTAAACCCCAAAAAGGCATTCTTTGCTCTTGATCAAGGGAAACTCCTAGGTTTTATTGTATCTCGGAATGGCATTTATATTGATCCTGATCGGATCAAAGAGATTTCGGAGATCCCTTTCCCACACAACAAGAAATCGATGTAGTCATTCCTTGGCCAGATAAATTTTGTTAAAAGGTTTGTACCTGATTTTTCTCATATTATTTTACCCCTCCAAGCAATGATTAAGAAAAATGCAGTCTTTAAGTGGGGATTAATAGAAAAAGAATCTTTTGATCTGATAAAGAAATCCATTATCAATGCCCCCTCCTTAATTACTCCAAATTTCTCTAATCCTTTCACATTGTACACTATCGCATCCAATACTTCATATGATGCAGTACTTACCCAACTGAACGATCACAACTTGGAGGCACCTATCTCATTCTTTAGCTCAAATCTTCAGGGTGCCGAGTTAAACTATTCTGATGTGGAAAAACAAGCCTTTGCTGTGTTTAAAGCAGTTAAACATTATAGACCCTTCCTCCTAAAAACCCACACAAAAGTAATAGTTCCTTTTCGAGCTGTTAGGCAACTATTAATACAAAAGGAACTGGGTGAAAAAAGGGCTAACTGGGTCACAGCACTTCAAGAGTATGATTTAGAAATTAGACCAGCAAAGATTGTTAGAGGCCAAGGTTTTTGCACGATATTGGCAGGAGCTTCCAACATTCCCGAATCAAGCGACACTGGTCCAACTGAAGAAATCAATCAGATAAGTGTCACTGATTCAGAATCTCAATATGTAGATTTGATATTTTATTTGAAAAATGGTCATGCTCCTCCTCATTTATCTTACAAAAGCAAAAGGGCCATCAGATTAAAAGCAAAAACTTTT